>JAJPUD010029639.1:0-10126 GCA_023553655.1 Myrmecobius fasciatus
AAAAAAAAAAAAGAAAGAAAGAAAATTATTGGAAAAATTAAAAAAAAGAATGGAATTATTAGTAACAGAATAAGATTTAAATAACTCATTTGATGTATGTATGAAGAAGAGGAAATCAACTGACTGAAAATTGTAGTGGGGGTTATTTTAGTTGGGTTTTAGTTGTGTCCAACTCCTTATGACCTTATCTGGGATTTTCTTGGCAGAGATCTTGTAGTAGTTCACCATTTCCTTTGACAGCTCATTTTATAAATGAGGACACTAAGTCAAATAAAATTAAAGGACTCACTCGGGGTCACACAGCTAATAAGTGTCTAAAGCAAGATTTGAACTTGTGAAAACATGTCTTCCTGATTCCAAGTTTAATATTTTAGCTATTTTCCCACCTAAGTTTCCCTGAGGATTTATAGTGATGTCATAAGGGAACACTATGATTTTCTAAGTCTGCTTCAAATTCATATGCCACCATAGTTTCTAAAACTTACCATAATTTAAGATAACTAATTTATGGATACAACTCTATACTTCACAAATACACATACAAGTGTAAGCACATTAAATCTGGTTTTCTATATCCAAAACTTAAAATATGTATTAGATTATGCACAAATATAATGTTTTTTTCTTATACATACTAGCTAAAACAAAGTATGTGTTCAAAAATCTTGCTTTATTAATAAACATCTTAAGAAAATAGTTTAATAACCTATGCCAAATTAATACACTGAGATATTTAGACAATAAGACAAGGGGCAGAAAATCTATGGTTCTTTCCTGTATCTTTTTCATACCCGTCCTTATATATGACAATATTTTTAGTAAAGTCATGAAGCTTTCTGAGTAATCTCTACAGCATTTTTGAAGGTTAATATTAAGTGACTTTTGCTGTTGGTCACATTTTAAATCTATTGATTTAGATTGTCTGTAACTGAAAAAACTTCAACATACAGTATCAGCCCATGCACATTTTGTTTTATGCATATTAAACTCTAGAGAAATTCACTACTTGCCATTTCATAAAAAAAAAAACAGAAAAAAAGAAAGTTGTATAGTACTTCCAGCAAGATTTGCTTTCAAATCCTGCTTTAACACAAGCTACCTATGTGACCATGAAGAAGTCACTTCATTTCTCATTGCTTCAGATAACAAATGATAAGTTACATTTACGTTGCTGAATTGTATCATAGAAGGGGATTTTAGGACTTTCTATATATCAAAGAAATTGTGGCACTGGAAAATAAAAGTGGAAAAACAATCTTTAAACATGTAAATTGATTGTCTGCAACATTTGTTGTTCTTTAAATGAAGGGAAAAATAGACTATTTAGTACCAAATAAAAGGAATTATAGCCCTGAAGAAGATGTTAAGGGTTCTAATGACCTCTTCCCTGATTCAATCTATTAGCTAAGTTCATTTCTTTAGGGCTTGTTTTCCCCCTTTAAACTTTTGTAAAGCAGAACAAATTACAAGCATAAATGAAGAGTTCAATTGGGACACTGAATTCAATGAGGTGTTTAAAAAAAGCTTTGCAGAATTTTTCCCCTTGACCTTCATTTTGCCTTTGGTAATACATATGAATAGATGGTACCTGACTTCTGTACAAACCCTGGAAACAACAGGAAATTGCTAAAGCAGAGACTCCATAAAATGATGTGAAGCTAGCACTAGAAGGTGTTAAATTTGGTGCCTTTCCTTTTAAATGAGTTTTTTTGTTTGGCTGACAGTACAGCAAATCTCGTATTCACTAAGTGGAATTAACTATTTATAGGACTTTGAAACAAGACAAGGCTATTTTTTTTCTTTTAAACTTCTAAATGTACTCTATATCCTTTGCAGACTCAATGAAGTTAGACTAACAACTGCAAGCAGAATACCATAAACAATAAATTAGCTTTAAATTAAACTTACTTCTATTTTTTAAAAGCCCAAAGTGAACTAAATGGAGGTCACTGAATGATATAATTAAATAATGTTGTCTTTGGTTCTCAAGGCACAAAACAGAGGGGGAAAAGAAAGAAATCATTTTTCAAATGTTTCAAGGAACATCTGGATGAAATGGAGAAATGCTACTTTCAAAAAAAAAAAAGAAGAAACAATCAAGTTTTTATGATTTAAAGATTTCAAATAAAATGATATACTTAACTGAATGAAGCAATTAAAAAATAAGGATACCAGTTTTTACACTGGGTTACATTGTGGTTTCCATGGCATTATAGCCACTACATAAGGCCCCAGTTCTTTAGACCTGACTTCTTTATCTTCCTCTGTGTCTAATACCAATTCCTCCACCTAACCTGAGCAGTCTGAGATTATTCCAGTAAATTGTTTTTGTCACTGACTTTTACACATTTGACTGCAAAATTGACCTGAATTTATGAAAATAGAAAAATATGTTCACTAATCTCTAGCACATAAAAATAGTCAGCTATCAACTTAACCCTTGTTAATGACTACCAATTATCCACAATTCACACCAGATTTAAAGACCAACATTCTTACCTCTTTCATGGGAAGACCTTGTTTTATTTCAGTCTTTAATCTTCTGTGCAGATGATATCCTTCCCTCCCTAGTTCAATTTCATAAGTATTAGCTGACATAGTTTATGTCATCTTTAGCATTCCTTTAGCATGCCTTTCTTTATATACCCAGCTTTTAAGAGGTAAAAGGAAGGGAATTATTGGAGGTCTGCGAAGAGTTGAAAAGGCTTAAAAGAACCATTATAGAGATTGGAATAGTGATAAAGGGTATATAGTAGTAATACCACTGAGGGCTCAGTGAGTATACATTTGTGATGGACCTAATCAGAAACAGTTGAATACTTTCCCCTACCATTGCACAGCAGCTCATATAAGGACCAAATGCAATAAATGATAGAATTTATCCAAGAATGAGACTTGGTGAGACACATTTTGCAAAATAATAAAGGGGCTCAGGACTCAAGAAAAAAAAGATAGTGTAAATTTGAATTGATTTACCAATGAGTTCAAAGGGGGAAATAGGAGAGAGTGGATAGTACAGGGAAGTTAGGCTGGGATATCATTAAAGGTAATAGAAGTTACTGTGTGAATGAAGATTATACTTAGGTGAGGAAAAACAAAGTTAAAGAAAGAATATAAATAGATATGGTAATATAAATGGGATCCATAATTCTTGGATGTAGAAATGATTTATTTATGGGTAGAAATAATATCAAGGATATCTAGGATCTCATGCATTGGCTGAGGTAGAATGGGAAAGATGGTCAAAGAAAATTAGTATACTGAGGAATTATCATGTTTGTTGGAAAGTCAATATGTATGTTGAAGTCCCTTAATATACAAGGATTGGAAAGTCAATATGTATGTTGAAGTCCCTTAATATGCAAGCAAGAGGTGGGGAACAGTGAAAAAATGTGAGCCATCTATTGAATTCATTATGAAAAGAAAGGGAGGGAAGTAGATAAGAACTGCTAGGATTTTTTTTTTTTAATAATATGAATCTCAAAGGATAGGTTATGAGTAATGGAGGTAAAAAGAGAACTAGAAGTGGAAATGAGGTGTAAAGAATATTCACATACCTTGGCTAGTGAGCCCAGGACAATGAATAAAAGGACAGCTTGTACTAGAAAGGGTAATCAGTGAAGCTGCATTATCAGAGTGGAATCTAGTTAAGCTAATATCTAGAAAATGGAAGGAGTGGAAAAGGAAAAGATTTAGGATGAAGAAAGTTTTCTTTATGAAGCAACAGATATTAAGATGGTACAGTGGAAGGAGTGAATGGTATTTGGTTGGAACCTTGGCAAGGGAATGTTTCGAGGGATGTGAATAATGGATTAGAAAGTGGTAGATGGGGAATGGGGTTTGAATGATACATTAAAGACTTTAGTTTTGTAGGTTAGATAGGGTATGGCTGGGTTGGACAATATTCATTATTGAATGGAAAGGGGCCCTCCTTTTCCCTTGAAGATAGAGATTGAGATAATTATAGAATGAGATGGAAGCCTTTCAGTCATATGGTCAGATGCATGACTTCTATTTTAGGACTCCTATTCTCCAAAGACTAGAGATTAGTGAGGAAATACTACATCAGAATATGAAAGTTCAATTTGCAAACAGGAGAAGAAATCATTCCTCATCAACTTATTCCTTGATTTCCCTCAAGGGACAGCTACAATAGGAGATTGAAAGACTAATGTCAAAGGGAAGATTGCTTCTCTTTGCTCCAAAGTTTGCTAATTAAGAGATGAGTTTACTGCAGATGGTGAAATTTGCCTTATTGGAATACATGGAAGTAGCTCAGGCAGGTCCATAATCACCTTCTCTTAAAGAGAAATGCAAAGAAAGTTGCATTGAGGAATATGAAAGCTGTTCAGTCTAGACTGGCCCTTTATGGACTTCATTTTCTTAATATATGTGTAATACTTTAGAGAAAGTACAAAAAAGTCTTTCTTCTGAGCTATAAATATCTTTATCAAATATGTAGAATGATAGGGAAGCTTTCACTAACATCACACTTTATCAGATACTGAAATCTGTTGGTGGCTATGGGTCATTATAGGTTATGTCATGTCAGTGGATTACAAGTTATGGATCTGCTTTGAGAAAACTAGAAAGAGTATGACTATAGGGGATTGTCTTAAAGTTTGCCAGCTAGATTAAATCTCTGATTTTTTGCCTTAAGAGGTCTCAAGTTTTCCACAACATAAAGGATGCCTGACACATAATAGATGCTTAATACATGTTAATTGATTAAACTAGTCAATAATGAAAAATAATGAAAACTCAGTTACAGGCTTGAAAAGGACCACTAATGAGGAATTATGATTTTTTTTTCTCACAGGTGTTAACTACAGCCATGCATAGCTTGAGAATCAATATTGCATAATGAATATATAGCCAGCTATAATCAGGAAGATTGGGTTCAAAGTTCAATATTGACATGTAATGACATCTACATATATTGAGCTACTTAATTTCTCAGGGATGGAGGCAGCTCCCTAAGACTAAAATATTATAAGATATTTACTATTCTGTTGTGGTAAAGGGAATTTCCTAATTCCTCAACCCATTAAAATTACAGGTAGACCACAGGTTGAAATACAAAAACTGATATTCTAAAATTTTTCAGTTGATTCTATAGGATTCTCTAAGTATACCATCATATCATCTGAAAAGAATGATAATTTACTTTCCTCACTATCTACTCTAATTCTTTTAATGCCTTTTTCATCTCATTGCTAAATCTAGCATTTCTAACACAATATTGAATAATAATGATGATATTAGCCAAACTTATTTCAACCTTGATCTTATTGGGAATGTTTCTAGCTTACTTCCGATACATATGATGCTTGCTGATGCTTTTAGATATATACTACTGATCATTTAAAAGAAAATGCCATTTATTCCTATGTTCTCTAGTATTTTTAATAGGAATGGGTGATGTATTTTGTCAAATGCTTTTTCTGCATCTTTTGAGATAGTCATATTATTGTTTGTTTAGTCATATGAAGATAGTTTTTTTTAGATAGTTATATTATTTGTTAGTTTAGTCATAAGCAGTTAGTTTTCTTAATATTGAATCAGCCCTGCATTCTTGGTATAAATCCTACTTGGTCATGGTGCATTATGCTGATGATAACTTATTGTAATATTTTTGCTAATGTTTCATTTAAGATTTTTGCATCAATATTCATTAGAGAAATTGGTCTATATTTTCTCTCTGTGTTTTGACTCTACCTGGTTTAGGTATCAGCAAAATATTTGTTTCATAAAAGGAATTTGTTAAGACACTTTCTTTCCCCATTTTCCCAAATAGTTTCCATAGTATTGGAATTAATTGTTCTTTAAATAGTTGATAGAATTCACTTGTAAATCCATTTTGGTCCTGGACATTATTTTGAGGAATCCATTAATATTTTGTTCCATTTCTAATTCTAAAAATGGAATCTTTAATTATTTTATTTTCTCCTCTGTTAATCTGGGTAATTTATATTTTTCTAATTATTCACCCACTTTTCTTAGATTATCAGATTTATTAACATACAGTTGGGTAAAATAAGTCTTAATTATTGCTCTGGTTTCCTCTTCATTAGTGGGAAATTCACCCTTTTCATTTTTGTATATTAGCAATTAGATTTTCTTCTTTCCTTTTTCTAATCAAATTAACTAAAAATTTGTCTATTTGTTGTTTTTCTTTCATAAAACCAATTCTTAGTTTTGTTTATTAGTTTAATAATTTTCTTAATTTCAATTTTATTTATCTCCAATTTTATTTTCAGAATTTTACTTTTGGTAGTTAATTGAAGGTTTTTAATTTGTTCTTTTTCTAGCTTTTTAGTTACATGTTCTATTAATTGATTTTCTCTTTCTCTATTTTATGCAAGTAAGCATCTAGAGATATAAAATTTCCCCTAAGAACTGCTTTGTCTGTATTCCATAAATTTTGATATGTTGTCACATTATGGTCATTCTCTTGACTGAAATTATTAATTGTGTTTGTGATTTGTTGTTTCACCCACTCATTGTTTAGAGTTAGATTATTTAGTTTCCAATTAAGTTTTGGTCTATCTTTTCCTGGCACTTTATTACATATTTTGTTATTTTATCATATCTTAAAAAAAGATGTATTTGCACATCTGCATTTCTGAATTGGTTTGATTTCTGTATGTCTGCTCTAAAACTTGGTCAATTTTTATGTAGGTTCCATGTACCACTGAAAAAAGAAAATAAGTTCCTTTTAATCCTCATTCAATTTTCTCCAAAAATCTATGATTTTCTAAAGTTCTATTTACTTTCTTAACTTCTATCTTATTTATTTTATGATTCAATTTACCTAGTTCTGATAGAGCAAGCATGAGATCCCCCACTAGTACACTTTTGCTGTCTATTTCTTCTTGTAACTCTCTCAACTTCTCCTCTAGGAATTTGGATGCTATAGCACTTGGTGCATATATGTTCAATATTGATATTACTTCATGATCTATACTACCCTTTAGCAAAACGTGGTTTCCTTTCTTATGTATTGTAATTAGATCTATTTTTGATTTTCCTTGATCTGAGACCAGAATTTCTATCTCTGCTTTTTTTATTTATTAATTTCAGCTGAAGCATAATAGATTTTGTTCCAGCTTTTTACCTTTACTCTGAATGTATCACTCTGCTTTAAATGTTTCTTGTAAACAACATATTGTAGCATTTGGCCTTTTAATGCAGGCTGCTATCCACTTCTGTTTTTTTGGGAGAGTTCATTCCATTCACATTCATAATTAAAATGACTAACTCTATATTTCCTGTCATCTTGTTTTCCCCATTATGTTTTTCTCTTTACTTTCCTTCTTCTCTTTCCCAGTATCTTTCTTCTGACTACTAGCTCCCTCAAATAGTCCTCCCCTTGTGCAGGCCTTTCCCATTTCTTATACCTTTCCCTTTCTATTTCTATTGTCCCTTCTATTGGCCTCCTGCTTTCCTCTCCCCTTTCTCTCTCTACTTTCCTATAAGGTAAAATAATTTTTTTTGTTTGTTTGTTTGTTTTTTTGTTTTGTTTTGTTTTTTGTGAAGCTAAATATGCCTTATATTCTCTCTTTAATCCACATCTGATAAGAGTAAGATTTACACAATGCTCACTCCCCTCCCTTCTTTCCTTCAGTTGTAATATTTTTTTTGCCTTTTCATGAGATGTAATTTACCCCATTCTTACTCCATTTTCCTCTTCTCCGAGTAGAATCTCCTTTTCTCTTCTAGTTTCTTTTTTAAATCATCACAATAAAATCAAATAATACCTGGACCTTTTAAGTATACCCATTTCAGAGATACATATCTCAAGAGTTAAACATATCTTCCAATATAGCCACATAACCTTTTTTAAAAGAAACTGTATTTTTTCCCTTTCATTTTAACTTTTTATGCTTCTCTTGACTTCTGTATTTGAAGTTCAAATTTTTTGTTCAGTTCTGGTCTTTTCATCAGAAATAAATGAAATTCATCTGTTGCATTGAATGTCCATCTTATTCTCTGAGAGGTATGCTTAATTTTTCTGGAGAGTTGATTTTTGGCTGCAGTCCAAGCTCCTTTGTCCTTAAAAATATCATATTCCCAGCACTTTGATCCTTTAAGGAGGAAGCTGCTAGGTCTGGGCAATCCTGATTGTGTCTCCATTATATTTGAGTTGTTTCTTTCTGGGTGCTTGCAGTATTTTTTCTTTGTTCTAATAATTCTGAAATTTAGTTACAATATTCATTGGAGTTTTCATTTTGAGGTGTCTTACAGAAGCTGATTAGTGTATTCATTCAATGGCTATTTTATCCTTTGGCTCTGGGACATCAAAGCAATTTTCTTTGAGGATTTCTTGAAAGATGTTGTATGGGTTCTTTTTTCTTCATGGTTTTCAGTTAGTCCAATTATACTTAACTTGCGTCTCCTGAATCCATTTTTTAGACACTTGTTTTTCCAAAGAGGTATTTTATTTTTTTTTCTATTTTTAAATTGTTTTGTTTTTGTTTGACTGAATCTTGAGGTCTCATTGAGTCATTCCCTTCCATTTGTTCAATTCTGAGTTTTAGTGAATTATTCTCCTCAGTTAGCTTTTATATCTATTTTTGCATTTGGCCAATTAAAGTTTTAAATGATTTGTTTTGTTCATTGATTTTTTTCCATTTCATAACTTTTTTTCAAGGATTTTTTCTTTTTTTTCTTTTACTAAATCCATTTTTAATTTGTTCTTTTTCTAGCTTTTTAGTTACATGTTCTATTAATTTATATTTTCTGTTTCCTTTTCCAAACTTCCTTCAAAGTTCTTATTTCCTTTCCTAATTTTTCATCTAAGTCTCTTTTAAAATCCTTTTTGAATTCCTCCAAGAGAGCCTTGAGAGATGGAGACCAACTCATATCATCCTTTGAGGCTTCATTTAGACATATTTTGCCTTTATTGTCTTCAGGGTCTGAGGTCTGCTCTTCCCTGGCTTCAAAACAGCTATCTATAGTGAGACCTCTTTTTGCTTTTTGGTTCATTTTTAAAGGTTGATATCTAGTCTTAGGGCTAAGGAAAGATTCTACCAAGCTTCCTCTATAGGAAGCAACAGTTTCATACTTCTCTATGTATCGATCAATTTTGCTGACTTCCTTCCCAAGCTGGGTGAACATGGCCAAGTTCTGCAATATGCTGGGGTCCAAGAGTTCTTTGTTTGCCATCTGTAGTTGTGTTGGAGGTTTCACAACTAGTCTGCTATCCACTGATTTCTGAACTAGAGCAAAGTAGCCAAGGCTGCTTTATTTTGGCTACTGGCCTTCCAGTAGATTCTCTCAGTGCATGGAGACCACTCCATTTTGGTTCTGTGCATCATGCTTGTGCTGGACTACCCTCCCCCCCAAAGCTCAAAGACCTACCTAATCTTCACCATCTTGGCTCTACCTAGCTACCATCAGAAGATTATACACAATAACACTAACATTTTTTGATGATGACAGTATGAGAGATGATTCTTTTCAGCAACAAAATGATCCAAGACAATTCCAATAGACTTGATATCTACATCCAGTGAGAGAGCTATGGAATCTGAATATGATCAAAGCGTGATATCTTTACAATTTTGCGTTTGTTTGTTTGTTTTTCTCATATATTCCCCTTTCATCTGATTTTCTTGCACAACATGATAAATATGGAAATATGTTTAAAATAATTGCACAAATTTAATCAATATCTTTAATCTATATCTTGCTGTCTAAAGGAAGGGAAGAGTTTGGAAGACAAAGTCTTGCAAAAAAATGAATGTTGAAAACTTTGTTTACCTGTATTTGGGAAAATAACATATTATTGAGGATAAAAAAGAAATAATGTTGTTAAGGAAAGATAAGATGTTCTTTACTTTGACAGTGTTGAAATTTTAAATAAAACTTATTGAAAAAGATTTATCTTGTAAGAAATAAATCTATCCATAATGGCTAAGATTACACTCAGTTACAAAAGTTATGTGCAAATATACCTCATATATATATAGACTCTTCCAATCAATGGAAATAGTTGTTGCTAAGTGTGGTCCCTTATTTGATATTATTATCTATATCTTTCTTTTTTTCAGTCAGTGTGATCCTTTCAAAGATAAACATCACCTTGAGAGATATTTTTAATCCTCATAAAAATAAAATTTAC
>JAJPUD010029640.1:0-13756 GCA_023553655.1 Myrmecobius fasciatus
TAGGGGATTAGGGCGATCCAGCCCATGACGAATAGGCAACATCTGGGGGGAGAGTGACAGACCTTGAGAGGGAGGAAGCCAAGTGAAGGGGGGCAGGGGTGGAAGGCCGCTGACTGAGAGGACAAGGTGGAAAGGCCCCGGGGGAGGGGGAGTGAAGCTGGATGGGGTGCTGGGAGGGCACTGGGGGGAGCCCCTGAAAAGGAACAAGGGAGGAGGGTTGCATGCTGCCCCACGTGCGCACACAGGGTGAGGGCTCGGTCTTTTCCAGGGAGCTGCTGTCCGGGAGAGGCTCCGAGCCCCAAGAAGTGCTGCCCAGGAGAGGGAGTGGCGAGGAAGGCCCCGGCTGTCGGCCGGCGGCCCCTGCGGAGTCTCAGGGACGCCACCCAGCACCCTACGGCCACGACACCCGCCTGCCCCCAGGCCAAGGGCAGCCCGGGAACTCGCGGGGAGGTAACCGGCTGGGAGAGGTAGGGGGAGGAGGGAGGGAGCCCCCTGGGGTTGGGGAGCAGGGCCAGCCAGAGCCTCCTGACAGCCTCCTCGTCTCTCCTAGGACATGCTGTGGCTGCGGGAGGTGTCCAACTTGTCCGAGTGGTTGAGCGGCGGCTCGGCCGGCCCGGGGTCCGGGCCCGGACCCTAGGGGGGCAGCCCCGCCTCCCCCACTTCTTGCAATAAAGGCACCCGCCAGCCCAGCATCTCCTATCAGTCGCTGCGCCGGTCCGTGGTCGGGGAGCGCGGGCGGGGGATGCGCAGGCGGGGCCAGAGGAAGGTGGGGGCGGGCGGGGAGCCGGGGGGCGAGGGGGGCAGACCCGGGGAGAGGGGAGACCGGAGGTCCGGCAGGGGCAGCAGGCGGTGGACGCTAAACTGAGGGTTAGAGGGCGGCGGGGGCGGGGACGGAGCCGCCGAACGGATGGGCCGGAGCCGGAGGGACGAGGGGCTGGGGGGCGGGAGGAGGGGCGGGGCCAGGTAGTCCAGGTCTAAGTCCGAGTCGATGTCCGAGTCCGAGTCCGAGTCGGACGGGGGCCGGGGGCGGCGCGGGACAACAGCGCGCGGGGATGGAGCCTGAACGAAGCGGGGCCGGGGGCGGACCAGGGAGGGGCCGGGTCTCGGGGAATGCGAAGACTGGGCAGAAGCCAGGGGGAGGCGGGGCCCGAGTGAGGGGGAGGCGGGGCCCGAAGGGCGCAGAGGCGCGGCTCCGTGCGACGTCGTGACGTTACGCTGCGCGTCCCGGGGACCCTGCTGGAGCCGTCGGAACGGTCGCCGGGTGCGCGTCATTGGTGCGCGCCGCGCCGGACTCCGCGGCTCCGGGCACAGAGCGCGATGGCGACGCTGGGCGGTGATGGACTGCGGCTGCTGTCGGTGTCTGGGCCCGAGCCCGAGCCCGAGTCGGCGGCGCTGAACGGCGCGGGTCCTGGCCTGTGCTGCTGGGTGTCCGTGTGCTCCTGCCTCAGCCTCGCCTGCTCCTACGTGGGCAGTCTTTACGTGTGGAAGAGCGAACTGCCCAGGTGCGGCGCCGGGGGCGGGACTTGCGCATTCTGGGCGGGGCCGTGACCGGGGGCTTCCGGGGCAAGGGACGCTGCTGGTGGGGCTAGGGGCGGGGGCTAGATGACAGCCTTCCGGGGCGGGGCCGGAGCTGAGAGGAGGCCGGGCCTCCCGCACACTAACCGCCCCCCACCAGGGACCATCCTGCCGTCATCAAGCGCAGATTCACCAGCGTCCTCGTGGTGTCCAGCCTGTCCCCGCTCTGCGTGCTGCTTTGGCAAGAGCTCACCGGCCTCCAGGTCCGGGGGCGTGGCCACGGAGCGGGCGGGGCCGGCAGGGAGGGGCGGGGCTCGGGGCCGGGCCTCGGGGCGGGGCCCGCCTGACGCCCCTTCTTCTTGGGGCTCAGCCAGGCATATCCCTGTTCACCCTGATGGGCGTCAGGCTGGAGGGCATCTTCCCGGCCGCGCTGTTGCCGCTGCTGCTGACCATGGTGCGTCCCGGGGCGGGGGCGGGGCCGAAGGCGGGCAGGGGGCGGGGCCTGGACCACCCCCTCGCTGAGAATCTCCCCCATGCCTCCCCCCCATGCCTCCCCCCAGATCCTGTTCCTGGGTCCCCTGATGCAGCTCTCCTTGGACTGTCCCTGGGACTTGGCCAACGGGCTGAGGGTGGCCCTGGGTGAGTGGGGGCGGGGCCGGGTGCTGGTGCCAGGCCTCGGTTTCCCCATTGTCATGGGCATGGGGGTGAGCTCTGTTCCGGGATGGGGTTGGGCACTACCCCGGGCCTCGTCTTTCCTCCCAGGAAAGGGGGTGCGGTAAGGTTATTCCTTGACCCGACAAACTAACACGTTTCCCAGAAGCCCCGAGGGTTGGGAGAGGACCACGGAAGCCTGGGCAGCTTCAGGGGGGCCCCCTGGCTCACGCCCTCCCTCCTCCCCAGCCCCCCAGGCCTGGGCACAATGCCTGACGGACATGCGCTGGCTGCGGAACCAGGTGATCGCCCCCCTGACGGAGGAGCTGGTGTTCCGGGCCTGCATGCTGCCCATGTTGGCCCCCTGCACGGGCCTGGGTCCCGCCGTCTTCACCTGCCCCCTCTTCTTCGGCGTCGGTGAGCTTCCCTCCCCGGGCCAGGCGGGTGGGGGCCCCGGGAGCAGCATGTCCCAGTGGGGGCGGGGCGGCAGACCGGGGTGTCCCCAAGTCGCCCCCTTCCCTTGCAGCCCATTTCCACCACGTGATTGAACAGCTCCGTTTCCGCCAGGGCAGCGTGGGCAGCATCTTCTTGTCGGCTGGTGAGGCCTGGGGGGCCGGCGTGGGGGGGGGGTAGAGGTGGAGGAGAAGGGGTTCCAGCTGACCCGGAGCCCCCTTGCCTGCAGCGTTCCAGTTCTTCTACACGGCTGTCTTCGGGGCGTACACGGCCTTCCTCTTCATCCGCACGGGTGGGTGTGACCTGGGGGGGCAGGGGCGGGTGGGGGGCTGGCAGGTGCCCAGGTCTGTCCCCCTGACCCTGGCTGTTCCCCTCCCCCAGGACACCTGATCGGGCCAGTCCTCTGCCACTCTTTTTGCAACTACATGGGCTTCCCTGCTGTGTGTGCGGCCCTGGAGCACCCCCAGAGGTGCCCGCTGCTGCTGGGCTACGCCTTGGGGGTGGTGCTCTTTGTCCTGCTGCTGCAGCCCCTCACGGAGCCCAGACTGTACAGCAGCCTCCCCCTCTGCCAGCTGCTGGACCGAACCGGGGGTTCAGCCGGGCTCCTGTGCTCCTGACCTCGGCTCCCTCCCTACAGACTCTCGGGGGCTCCCGGCCCCCGGCGAGCGAGGGATGGGGGGTTGAGGGGGAGTCGGGGTCCCTGAGATCTCAGGAATTTCGGGGGGGGCTAGGAAGCGGAGCCAGCCGAACCCCAAGGACTGAGAGGAAAGGTCGGTCCCAGCCTCCTGGGGGGGGGGCGGGCGCTGCGTCTGGGCCTTGGGGACGCCGTCACCCCTCCGGCCTCCCGGCCTTTCCTCGTCGTTTTGCATCAGGCTTTGTATTCAGATATTAAAAGAGTTTTAACTTGGGTAACCCAGAGTCAGGGCTGACCTTTGGCAGCTAGATGGGAGCGACCCTGGGGTCACGGGGTCACAGGTTCACCACGGATCAGCCGCCTGTCTGAAATGGGGCTAAAAATTGCAACGGCCTCCTCGGAGGGTGGTGGCTGTGAGCAAGGGGCTTCTTCAGCTTTTATTAAGCACCTACTGTATCCTGAGCCTGGACACTTGTTCCATGGGGAGCACAGGGAGGGCTTTTGGGCAAAGCTGTGCAGAGCTAAGTGCCAGGATGGGGGGGGGTGGGGTGGGGAGGTGGGCAGTATGTACTGGCATCTCTAGCTCAGGAAAGATGGGCCCAGCTTAGAATTATGACCCCCCACCCCCCCATCCTCTGTTGCTCCCGTGTCCTACGTTGCCGTGCTGGACTTGGAGCTGCCTCAGCTGCTTTCTAGCTACGGGCTCTGGTCAGGTGATGTGTGTGAGGAGGAGGCTGGACTCGGCCTCCGGGGTCCCTCCTGATCAGTAAATCTGTGGCCTGTGAGGCTCAGTCTGATCAGCTTGTCCTGCGGGCTACGGGAAAAGCCAGACACCCAACCTGGGGTTGCTCGGCCCCTGAGGAGGAGAAGGGCGGCCGCCTTCCCGGGAGGTCTGCGCTCATGGTTGCTCTGATGTAGGGGAGCTTGGAGGCCTCTTCCCTCTCTGTGGGGGCCGTGCCCCAGGTCACTGAGCCTCTCCCCCCTTGGCTGTGGGGTCCTTGCACATCTCAAACCCTGCTTTCTGCCCCCCCCCCAAGGGGGCAGGGGTGGGGGGGTTCTCAGTGTGGCCTGGCCCGGCCCAGGACCCGGCTGTCCTCTCCTTGTTTCACGAGAGATCTGGAAGCCTGACGCTAACCTAGAGGGCAAAGGACCAGGCAGCGAGGAGATGACAATCGGCTTTATTGAGTGAGTCTGTCGAGGCTGAGATGAGGTCTCTTGTCCCCCCAATTTTCTGGGCCTGGACCCCCCACCCCCCAAAGAAAGAGGGCACCAATTTGGCAAAGAAACGCGTCCCGCACGTGGCGGGACGTGAGGGGGAAGGCAGAGGGGGGGGCCCTCTCGGTCCCCTGGCCGTAAGCAGCTGGTCCCCGGGGTGGCCGCGACGGGCCGCGAGCCGCCCCTTCCCACGGCCCGGGTCTCCGCGGCGGCGGCGTCTGCGTCTGCGAAAGGACGAGGGGGAGAGCGGCCTCCAATGCTAAGGCACTGGGGACAAGGGAGCAAGCGGGTCACTCGATCTCCAAGATGAGGTCATCCCCCTCCAGGGTCATGTCACAGGTCACGTGGATCTTGCTGATCGTGCCCTCTACGGGCGCCGTCACCACAGTCTCCATCTTCATGGCGCTCAGCACGCACAGCGGCTGGCCCTTGCTCACCTTGGCCCCCACTTTGACTTTGATGTCGATCACCTTGCCGGGCATGGGGGCCCCGATCTGACCCTTGACGTCCTTCAGGGCCTTGGGGTGGAAATGCATCTCCTGCCGGGAGGAGGGGGGAGAGCGGGGTCACGGAGAGCCCCGGGGCCCTGGCGCCTGGCCCCCCTCCCCCGCCCCGAGCCCTACCTTCATGGCCTGGGTGTCCTTGACGAGGATGGAGCGCACCTGGCCGTTGAGCTCGAAGAACACCTGCCTCTGCCCGGCCCGGTTCAGGGCGCCCATGGCCAGGGCCTTGATGTGCAGGGTCTTGCCGCGCTCCAGCTCCACCTGTGGAAGAAGGGCGTCAGGGCCACGGGGGTGGGGCCGGGGCCGCCGGCGGAGCCCCGCGTGCTCACCTCAAACTCCTCGGCGATCTTGGGCCCCTGCAGGAAGAGGCGCGTGTCCAGGCACTCCAGGGGCCCGAAGGTGTTGGTGAAGTCCTTGAACTGCTGGAAGACGTCGGGGTACATGGCGGCCGAGAGCACGTCCTCCGGCGTCATCTCCTCCCCGTGGCGCTCCTCCAGCTCCTTCTCCAGGGCGCCCAGGTCCAGGGAGGGCAGCGTGGCGCCCGGCCGGCCCTCCACCCGGGGCAGAGCCTTCAGCACCTGGGGAGGGAGCAGGCGGCGGTCAGGCTGTTGGTCAGCAGAGCCCCCCGGCTTCCGCCCGCCCGCCCCCCGCCAGGCACCTTGGTCCGGAAGGGCTCGGGGAAGCCCCCGTAGGGGACGCCGATGTAGCCCTGCAGGAACTCCACCACCGAGCGCGGGAAGGACAGCTCCTCGGCGCCCTCCTCGGCGTCGGCCCGGCTCAGCCCGTTCTGCACCATGAACTGGGCCAGGTCCCCCACGATCTTGGAAGAGGGCGTGACCTGGGGCGGAGGGGGCCGGGTGAGGAGGGGCCCTGGGAGCCACGACCCCCCTGGCGCCCCCTCGCCCCCCCGGCCCCCGCCCGGCTCACCTTGATGAGGTCGCCCAGCATCTGGTTGGCCTCCACGTAGGCCTTCTTGACCTCCTTGAACTTGGAGCCCAGCCCCATGCTGTGCGCCTGGAAGTGCAGGTTGGTGTACTGGCCCCCCGGGATCTCGTTCTCGTACACGTCCGAGTTCCCCGACTTCATGGTCGCCGTGCAGTCGAAGGGCGCGTACAGGCCGCGGGCCCCCTCCCAGTACTCGCTGTAGTCGAACACCCGCTCCAGAGGCACCCCTGGGGGAGCGGGCCGAGAGGCGGGGGCTTGGCGCGGGCCCCCCCCTCGCCGCCCCTCCCCCACCGCTTCCACGCCCCTACCTGTGTCGAGCGGGGTCCCCTTGGTGCAGGCCACCACGGCCCCCATGCTGGGCTGGGAGGTGATCCCCGACATGGAGTCGACGGCCACGTCCACCACGTCGGCCCCGGCCTGGGCGCAGGCCAGCATGCTGGCCACGCCCGAGCCCGCCGTGTCGTGGCTGTGGATGTGCAGGGGCAGGTCCGGGAAGCGGTCTCGCAGCGCGCTCACCAGCATGGTGCAGGCGGCCGGCTTCAGGAGGCCCGCCATGTCCTGAGGGAGGAAGGAGACGGGGCGGTCCTTGGGCGGGCCCAGGCAGGGGCAGGGCGAGGGCGAGGGCGGTGCCAGGGGGCCCGCGTACCTTGATGCACAGAATGTGGATGCCCGCCCGCACCAGCTGCTCCGCCAGGTCCATGTAGTACTTCAGGGAGTACTTGGTGCGGCTGGGGTCGGCCACGTCGCCCGTGTAGGAGATGGCGGCTTCCACCACGCCGCCCGCGCTGCCCACCGCCTCGATGCCCAGCAGCAGGTTGGGCAGGTAGTTGAGAGAGTCAAAGATGCGGAACACGTCCATCCCGTTCTCCTTGGCCACCTCACAGAACCTGGGGAGGGGGGGCCGGGGCTGAGGGGGGGCTGCCTCGGCCCGAGGTCTTGGGGCGTCACCTCCCCCTGTCCGTCAGGGACCCTCTGAGGCCCTTCTCCTTTCCCCCTTTCCCGTCTCGTCCCTGTTACTCCCAGGCAGCTCAGGCCCCGTCCCCCGGTTTGAGCCTCCGTGGGGGGCGTGCAGGCTCTGCTTGGAGCAGGGTCAGAGGCTGGGCACGGACGGGCCTGGGCGCTGAGGGGAGGGCCCCGGGGGGCCCGTGACCAGGCCACAGGTGGGTCCCCTCCCTCCCACTCGAGGTGCTTTGTCTTTGACCCCCCGCCCCCCTTGCTGTCTGCGGGCGCTCACTTGAAGACCACGTTGTCGGGGTAGTTGGTGTAGCCCACGGCGTTGGCGCCCCGCAGCAGCATCTGGAAGGGGATGTTGGGGATGAGCTCCCTGAGCTCCTGCAGCCGGCGCCAGGGACACTCGTACAGGAAGCGCATGGACACGTCGAACGTGGCTCCTGGGGAGGAGGCAGAAGGAGCGTGGCGGCAGGGCCTCCCCTCCTGGGCCGGGGCCTGCACCACCCCGCCGAGAGACCCCTCCCCGGGCCCCGTGGCCCGCCCGTCTCACACTAGGCCCCGGCCCGAGCGCAGACTCGAGGTCCCAGCCCTGCCCCCTTCCCTTCCCCGGCTGTGCCCGGCTCGCTGCCCCCGCTTACCCCCCCAGTTCTCCACACTGAAGAGGTTGTTGAAACTGTGGGCGACATAGGGGGAGATCTTCTTGAGGTCGTAGGTCCGGACGCGGGTGGCCAGCAGGGACTGGTGGGCGTCGCGGAAGGTGGTATCCATCAAAAGCAGCCCCTCGTGGTTCCGCACGGCGCGCGCAAAGCCCTCCGGCCCCTCCCGGAGCAGGATGTCCCTGAAGCCCGGCGGGGGCGGCCCTGGGGGAGGACGGAGCGTCAGGACCCTCCCCGGCGCCTCGGCCCCCTCCTCCTCCGGGCCCGGACGACTCACCCATCGGCACGGGGGGGACGATGGGATCGATGGGGCTCGGGGTGGCCTTGGTGGCGATGGGCGTCTGCGGGCCATTCACCATGACGTGGCCTGAGCAAAGAGAAGAACCCGGGTCAGGGGCCGCGGTCACGGAGGCTGGCGCCCGGAGGGCGGAGCATTTGGGCAGGGAGGAGGGGGCGGGGGAGCGGGGGGCTCTGGGAGCTCAGACCCAGGTAGTGCAGCAGCTTCTGGGCCCGGTTCTGCACCGGCCGCAGCTGGAAGAGCTCGGGGTTCTCGTCGATGAACTGGGTGTCCACGGTGCCCGCCAGGAACTGCTGGTTGTTGAGAACGTTCTGCAGGAAGGGGATGTTGGTCTGCAGGACAGAGAGGTGGGGAGGGGTCACCAGGGCAGCCGGCTAAGGGGGGCCCAGGCCCAGGGAGGAGGGGCAGCCTCCCCGGGACCCCCTTGGAAACGCGCAGCTGCCTCTGGGGCGTGCCGCCCGATCCTGGCCCCCCACTCTTAAACGGCAACAAGAGCTGGTCCGACTGAAGAGCCCTGGCACCGCTGGCGGCACGTGGGTCGGAAGGCCTCGGTAGCTGGCACGGGATCCAGGCCCAGGGGGCGGCCAAGACCAGGGGCTTCTGGGAGCCTTTGGGGCTGCAGGATAATAACTGGGACCTAGGCGATGCCCAAGGCTTTGCCACTTGCGCCTCACCGTGACCCTGCCGTGCCAGGGCTCCAGGTACACAGAAGAGAAGGGGGGAGGCCCAGGGCGGCTGTCCCGGGCCTCTCGGACCCTCCCTCTTCTCCCAGTGTGGGGGGAGAAGGCTCCAACCCAGGAGAGGTGTGGAGCCCCCCCAGACCCCTCCACTCCCAGGCTGACTGGGGAATGGCCGGCGGGACTCTCCAGGGCCCAGCAGTTCAAGGGCCTGAGGTCGGACGGGGGGACAGGCATCATGCCTCAGGCACCCACCCAAGTGCTCTTTCTCTCTTCTCCAACATTGTGGCTGAGCTCACAAGTCAGCAGGAGACCCCCTCCCTGTGCCCTTGCCCCACGGCAGCGCCTCTACCCCCCACCTTCTTTTGCTGGCCTGGGCCGTGCCCTGGGGGGGGGCAGATCTGGATCCTCTGCTGGCCCGGCCTGCTGTCATCAGCCAGCCCCGTTAGGCCACTGTCTAACCCCAAACTGCCACTTGGATGGGACCAGGCTCATGGGCACAGCCACCCTGGCAACCCCCAAGTGCCCCCAGGGCCGCTGTGGCTTCTTCCTCGAGCCTGGGAGGGGTCAGGACCAGGGCTGGGGGCTTCAGTGTGGCTGCCGGCAGGTAGGTGGGGACCAGTGGGGACGGAGTCCATCCTCGGGGAAGTTGAGACCTCAGGATGGCAGGTCGAGATGGGCCCCGAGCCTGTGCCACCCTCCCGGGTGTGCCAGGCCGGCAGAGCTCAGTCACATTCCCTGCCCAAGTTGGCAAAGCTAAGCCCCTCTGCCCTATGGGCAGCTCCTGCCTGTAAAAGGGGCTTTTGCACGCCCTACTTGGTGCCACGCTTTTTGTTTGGGATTTTATTAAGACGTCCCCTGAGCTCAGCGCCACAACCGGCCTTCAGGAGGATGGAAGTGGCCTAGCATGGCTTCGGTCAGCCATGGGTTCGATGTTAATGTACATTCAAAAAAAAGAAACCAGGGCAGCTGGGTAGTGCAGTGGTTAGAGCACCAGCCCTAAGTCAGGAGGACCTGAGTTCTAATCTGGTCTCAGACACTTCCTAGCTGTGTGACCCTGGGCAAGTTACTTTTAACCCCAATTGCCTCAGAAAAAAAGCAAAAAACCCCCCAAAAAACTGGCATATAGTTAATTCTTCATAAAAAGTAGACATTAAGGGCTCTTGGGCAGAAAGCCAGACCAAACAACTTTCTATGCTCCACTGACAAGGAGGGGACCCGAGGTCCACAGGAACCCGATCCTGCGTCTCCCCTGGAAGGAAAGGGCCTGAACTGGCCCATTCGGTGTTTGTGGCGACTTTGCAGCCTCAACTACTGAGAACCGAGGAGAACCCAGCACTTATGGGTGCCCGAAAGCCACCACCAGCCTGGCAGGGGCCTTAGCACTGCAGCAGCTCCCCATCCGGCAGGGAGAGGCTCCAGCGCTCGGATCCCAGCCCCATCTGGTGGGCGGATGCCGCTTTCCCAGGCCCTCTGGGTCCTTGCCAGTGAGGCGAGATGGCTCCGTCGTAGCTGGGCTTTAGAGTCCCTTTAGCCAAAGGTGCTGGTTCTGAAAGCTACGCTCTGCCCCCAATCAGAAGCTGCAGCTGCAGCGTACAGGAAGTCCCCCCTGCAGACATCCCTGGGAACAATCCCCACAACCAGAAGGCCGCACGGGCCTTGAAACAGCACAGGTCAGCCAACGCCATCTCAAGTTGAGAGACACGGCGACCTGAGCAACCTGCTCGGGGAAATCGAATCCTTCCCAAAGAGAGGATGGTGGGAGATTTAGCAGGCGCCCCACGAAACAGCGAGAAGCAGGAGAAGATTACCTTCATCGTCAAATCGCTCCAAACATTTCAAAGTAAAACTGTTCAGAAGGTAATAAACACAGGAAAACCCAAGAGACTGGTCAGCACTGACACAGCCCCACCCGACCCCTCAGCCCCTGAGACAGAAAAAGGAGAGACAGAAAAAGAGAAGAGAGAAAAGAGAGGGAGACAGAAAAAGGAGAGAGAAGAGACAAAAAGAGAGAGAAGACAGAAAAGGAGGGAAGGAGAAGAGAGAAAAGAGAGGGAGATAGGGAGGAAAAAGAGAGGAGACAGAAAAAGGAGGGAGGGAAGAAAAGGGAGAAGAGCCAGATGATGGGAAACGGAGCAGATCTGGGGTCCTCATCAGTAAAAAGAGGGCACTGGACTGGAGCACCCAGGCAGCTCCCAGGCACAGGCCTCCGACCTCATGCAAGGCGATCCACACCATTAACAGTAATAGTGTGGGTGTGGCCAACTGTGAGACTCTCCGGGACTCTGGGCAATACAGGGAGCCCTCAGAATCCCAGAGGCTCCCCAGGAAACGTGAAGTGGGCGGCCTCAGAGGGCAGCAGGAAGCTCTTGTTTCTTTTTCCTCTTGGATTTTCCTTTTTAAGAATGAAACAAATGCAAAAATGGTTTACTTGATTTCCCATGTACATTCCTCCACGAATGGGGGAGGGGTAGAGGAGACAATTTGGAACTGAAGATAAAATTTAATTTAAAATAAAAGGGTTTTTTTTTTCCAATCAAGTATGAGCATGGCTCTCCCAAAGCCGGGGTTCAGGGACAGAAACTAAAAAAGTCCATGTGGCGGGCAAGCTGAGCCAATGTGATAAAAAGGAAAACTCGGCCTGAATCATTTAATTTGGGCCGGACCGACCAATCAAAGCGCCCCAAATTACAGCACTAGAAGAACTGGAGATCAAGAATATTGGGGGAAGTGGTGGAAGGAAAATGTGAAGGAAGCTGAGCAGCCACACCAGGTCTTGAAGCATATTTTTAGAGAAGGCCCATCATCAACCATCCGTGTCTGGGAGCGGCTAAGAAATAGAGCCAGACTGGGCACATCGTGTAAGTGACCGTAGTAGTACCCTCGTGTTTGATAAACCAGCGAACCAAGTAGACACATGGCAAAGTCCTGGCACACAATGCAGCAGAAACACCTCATACGGGGCGCCAAAATACAATCCGTACAGGCACGTTGCTTAGACATAGGTGAGGAGGAGAGCAGCGAGCTGTCGGCTCTGGGGATAAGAGAAGCCCTGGAGACAAACGGGACACCGAGAGCACTCCGAGATGGAAAGTGGGTGATCCCACCAAATTAACGAGTTTTCGTGCAAACGAAACCCAAATCAGAAGGAAAGCAGGAAGCTGGGGAAGCTCTCAGAGCAAGTGTCTGCCCGAGAGCCCCGGGATCACGCTTTGCTTTGGCAAAATGAAGCTTTGACTCGGAGCATGCTGGGCAAATGCTCCCACTGCCACGCCAAACCAAGTGCCCTGCCCCCATCAGCACCAAAGGGTTTGCGCTTTTTCTGCTTCCTCAGGCAAAGACTTGGCCAGACTAAGATGGCGGCCGACGGGAAGGAAGGCCTAAGTTTGGAGCAGAGTCCTGCTCATTGTGGGGACATGTGGGTTCTCCCTTTTGTCAGGTGATTATTGATTTTTTTTTTCCCTGAAGCAATTGGGGTTAAGTGACTTGCCCAGGGAAGTGTGAGGTGTCTGAGGGCAGATTTGAACTCAGGTCCTGGTGACTGCAGAGCTGGTGCTCTATCCACTGCGCCACCTAGCTGCCCCAGGTGGTATAGAAATTGATGAGTCTTTGTGACTAAGACCTCTCAGGCAATTGGGGTTAAGTGACTTGCCCAGGGTCCCACAGCTAGGAAGTGTCTGAGACCACATTTGCACTCAGGTCCTCCTGACTTCAGGGCTGGTGCTCTATCCACTGCACCACCTAGCTGTCTTCTCCTCCCCCTCTTTTTAAGTATTTAAAGTAATAAACATGCTAGCAGTACAATAACGGTCACAGCGAAGGAACTGAGATCGAGGGAATGCCCATAATTAGCTGGCCAGTGGAAGCCCACGGTACGACAAGGACTTTGAGCCGGAGGAAGTCGGGAAAACCGGAAAGGACTGACAGGAAGTGATTGGGAGGGAAGTGAGAGGAACCAGGAGAACAGCACCCCAGGCACAGTGGGCCGGTGCCTGAGTGACTTGGATCCTCCCAGCAGTGCAATGGTCCAAGACAACCCCCCCAAAGGAGGAAAATCGGAGCCGCCAGTTCTGCGCTTTTTTTTTTTTTTTTAGTCAGGTTTCTAAGGCGTTTTTGGGCGGCACCCATGTAACAGGGATGGCACAGGCGGGACCGGGGCGGCCGCTTAGTGCATCAGGGAGGCCCGAGGGATGGAACTCAGGATTTACAAAATAAAACGGAAAAAAAGGTATAAAAAGCAGCACTTGTGTCACTGGAGAAAAAAGAAAACCTCTTTCAAAAGGCTATGGCAGAGGGACAGCTAAGGTGGCGCAGTGGATAGAGCACCAGCCCTCAGTCAGGAGGAGCCGAGTTCAAATGTGGCCTCAAACACTTAACACTTGTAGCTGTGTGACCCTGGGCAAGTCACTTAACCCCAATTGCCTCAGAAGAAAAAAAGAAAAAAGTCTAGGGCAGAGAAGGAGCCGCCCTAAGTGACTCTGACTAAAATACTAAGAAGGGGCGGGCGGGTCTTCACCAGCAGAGAACTCGGGATCCCACGGGATCCCACCCGGTTGCCACGAGGTCACCAGGTCTGGTAGGTCCCTTTGTCCCATGCCCCGCTCTTAGTGTCTGCCCCAGTGCAAGCGGGACGGCTCGGGGGGGCGCCCCGACCCCTGCTCGTGGAGGACACAGTGCCCACCAAGCCTGCGAAAGAGGAGGCCCGAGCGCCCCCGGGGACTCGGCCAGACCCGGGAAAGGGGGCGGGCTCTGTCTATTTGGCCAAAGGCGGGTCTACCTCGCAACCACGCCGCCCCTCCCCCCCCTTTCCCTCACAAGCGCTCCAACTCTAGTCCGGAAAACCGGGGGTGGGCGGCCCGATGGGAGACACCTGAGGAGGCCCTTCCCACGTCTGCAGAACACCTGGCCGCTCCGGCGTGGCCACGTGACCCTGCAGCACCCGGGTCAGCTCCTTCTCGGCCCGCTCTTTCCAAGTCTTCCCAAAGAGGCCGCCACTGACAGGAAGTAGCCCGGGGGGCTGCCCGGAGGGGCGCGCCCGGGCCAGGGGCTGCTGGGGGTCAAGCCCCACTCCGAGGGGGGTCACCTTGACAGGGAGAGACCGTGCGGGAGCCAGCTCCCGGGCTGTACCACCACGTGACTCAGTGATGCAGAACAATCGTGACCTTCAAGAGTGGGAGCTGGAGTGAGCGTGTGCGTGTCTGGGGCACGCGGCTCCGGCTGATGCTGGGGGCCGCCCGCGCCCCCCCTCGGCCCCCCCC
>JAJPUD010029641.1:0-13756 GCA_023553655.1 Myrmecobius fasciatus
GTTTCTAGCCACTACAAAAAGGGCTGCCACAAACATTCTTGCACATGTGGGTCCCTTTCCCTCCTCTAAGATCTCTTTGGGATATAGGCCCAGTAGAAACACTGCTGGGTCAAAGGGTATGCACAGTTTGACAACTTTTTGAGCATAGCTCCAAATTGCTCTCCAGAATGGTTGGATCCGTTCACAGTTCCACCAACAATGTATTAGTGTCCCAGCCCTCCCATATCCCCTCCAACATTCATCGTTATCTTTTCCTGTCATTTTAGCCAATCTGACAGATGTATAGTGGTATCTCAGAGTTGTCTTAATTTGCATTTCTCTGATCAATAGTGATTTGGAGCAACTTTTCATATGACTAGAGATGGTTTTAATTTCATCATCTGAAAATTGTCTGTTCATATCCCTTGACCACTTTTCTATTGAAGAGTGGCTTGAATTCTTATATATATGAGACAATTCTCTATATATTTTAGAAATGAGGCCTTTATCAGAACCATTAAATGTAAAGATGATTTCCCATTTAGATGCTTCTCTCCTAATCTTGTCTGCATTTGTTTTGTTTGTACAGAAACTTTTTAACTTAATATAGTCAAAATTATCCATCTGGTGTTCAATTAGGAGTTCCAGATCTTCTTTGGACCTAAATTTATTCCATCTCCACAGGTCTGAGAGGTAAACTATATTACATTCCTCTAACTTGCTTACAAAATCACTCTTTATATCTAGTTCTTGAACCCATTTAGATCTTATCTTGGTATGTGGTGTTAGGTATGGGTCAAGCCTTAATTTCTTCCATACTAGTTTCTAATTTTCCCAGCAGTTTTTGCCGAATAGTGAGTACTTATCCCAAAAGCGGGCGTCTTGGGGTTTATCAAACACTAAATTGTTAAGGTTATTGCCTAGATTGTCCCGATAACCTATCCTATGCCACTGATCGACTGCTCTATTTCTTAGCCAGTACCAAATGGTTTTGATGACCGCTGCTATATAATATAGTTTTAGATCTGGTACAGCAAGGCCACCTTCATCTGCCTTTTTTTTTCATTAATCCCCTTGAAATCCTTGACCTTTTCTTCTTCTAAATGAACTTTGCTACTATTTTTTCTAGATCTATAAAATAATTTCTTGGGAGTTTGATTGGTATGGCACTAAATAAGTAGATTAGTTTGGGTAGTATTGTCATTTTTATTATATTCGCTCTGCCTACCCATGAGCACTTAATGTTTTTCCAATTGATTAGGTCTGATTTTATTTGTGTGGAAAGTGTTTTGTAGTTTAATTCGTACAGTTTCTGAGTTTCCCTTGGCAGATAGATTCCCAAATATTGTATACTATCATCCGTTATTTTGAATGGAATTTCTTTTTGTATCTCTTGCTGCTGAATTTTGTTGGTAATATATAAAAATGCTAATGATTTATGTGGATTAATTTTGAATCCTGCAACTTTGCTAAAGTTGTGAATTGTTTCTAGTACTTTTTTAGTTGAGTTTCTAGGGTTCTCTAAGTATACCATCATGTCATCTGCAAAGAGTGATAATTTGGTTTCTTCATTACCTACTCTGATTCCTTTTATATCTTTTTCTTCTCGTATTGCCAATGCTAACATTTCTAATACAATATTAAATAGTAATGGTGACAGTTGGCAGCCTTGTTTCACTCCTGATCTTAATGGGAATGGTTTTAGTTTGTCTCCATTAACATATGATGCTTGCTGATGGTTTTAAATAGATGCTACTGATCATTTTAAGGAAAAGTCCATTTATTCCTATACTCTCTAGTGTTTTTAATAGGAAAGGGTGTTGGATTTTATCAAATGCTTTTTCTGCACCTATGGAGATAATCATATGGTTTTTGTTAGTTTGGTTATTAATACAATTAATTATGCTGATAGTTTTCCTAATATTGAACCAGCCCTGCATTTCTGGCATAAGTCCTACTTGGTCATAGTGTACTCTCCTGGGGATGACTTTTTGTAATCTCATTGCTAATATCTTATTTAAAATTTTTGCATCAATATTCATTAGGGAAATTGGTCTATAGTTTTCTTTCTCTGTTTTCACCCTACCTGGTTTAGCTATCAGCACCATATCGGTCTCCTAGAAGGAATTTGGCAGTATACCTTATGTCCCTATTTTCTCAAATAGTTTGTATAATATTGGAATTAATTGTTCTTTGAATGTTTGGTAGAATTCACATGTAAATCCATCTGGCCCTGGAGATTTTTTCTTAGGGAATTGGTTAATAGCTTGTTCTATTTCTTTTTGTAACATGGGGCTATTTAAATAATTTATATCCTCTTCTGTTAACCTGAGCAACCTATATTTTTGTAGATATTCCTCCATTTCATTTACATTATCAAACTTACTGGCATAAAGTTGGGCAAAGTAACTGCTAATTATTGCTCTAATTTCCTCTTCATTGGAGGAAAGTTCTCCCTTATCATTCTTGAGACTAACAATTTGATTTTCCTCTTTCCTTTTTCATTTCAAATTAACTAAAGGCTTATCTATTTTGTTGGTTTTTCGTAGAACCAACTCTTAGTTTTATTTATTAATTCAATAGTTTTCTTATTTTCAATTTTAATAATTTCTCCTTTTATTTTCAGAATTTCCAATTTGGTATTTAATTGATCATTTTTAATTTGTTCTTTTTCTAGTTTTTTTAAATAATAAGCCCAATTCGTCGATCTTTTCTTTCTCTATTTTATGCAAGTAAGCATCTAGAGATATAAAATTGCCCCTTATAACCGCTTTGGCCATATCCCACAAATTTTGATATGTTGTCTCCTTATTGTCATTCTCCTGGATGAAATTATTGATTGTGTCTATGATTTGCTCTTTCACCCATTCATTTTTCAGGATTAGATTATTTAATTTCCAATTAACTTTTGGTTTATTTTCTCCTGGCCTTATATTGCATGTGATTTGTATTGCATCATGATCTGAAAAAGATGCACTTACTATTTCTGCCTTTCTGCATTTGATTTCGAGGTTTTTATGCCCTAACACAAGGTCAATTTTTGTATAGGTTCCATGGACTGCTGAGAAAAAAGTAAACTCCGTACTGTCTCCATTCAACTTTCTCCAAAGATCTATCCTATCTAACTTTTCTAACAATTTGTTTATCTCCCTAGTTTCTTTCTTGTTTATTTTGTGGTTTGATTTATCTAATTCTGAGAGAGCAAGGTTGAGATCCCCCACTAGTATAGTTTGGCTATCTATTTCTTCTTGCATCTCTCTTAATTTCTCCCCTCGCAATTTGGATGCTATTGCACTTGGTGCATATATATTTAGTATTGATATTGCTACATTATTTATGGTACCCTTCAATAAAATATAGTTTCCTTCCTTATCTCTTTTGATTAGATCTATCTTGGCTTTTACTTGATCTGAGATAAGGATTGCTACCCCTGCTTTGTTTTGTTCACCTGAAGCATAATATTTTCTGCTCCAGCCTTTTACCTTTATCCTATATGTGTCACTATGTTTTAGATGTGTTTCTTGTAGACAACATATTTAGGGACTCTGGTTTTTAATTCAGTCTGCTATCTGCTTCCATTTTATTGGAGAGTTCATCTCATTCACATTCACAGTTAGAATAACTAATTCTTTATTTCCTGCCATCTTATTTACCCAAGTTATGTTTTTCCCTTTGTTTTCCCCTTTCTCCCTTCCCCCCTCCTCAGTATTTTGCTTTTGATGACCCCCTCCCCCAAACAATCCTCCACCCTTAAGATCCCCTCCCCTTTTTTTTTACTCCTTTCCCTGATTCTTCTATTTTCCCTTCTATTAGTTTATCCCTTTCTTTTCCTCCTTACTCTTTCACTTCCCTCTAGCAACAGACAAGTTTCTCTGTGAAATCAAATGTCTGATATACACTTTGAGAGCCCAAACCGATGAGAGTAAGATTTACACAATGCACATCTCCCTCCCTTCTTCCTCTCAATTATATTAGGTTTTCTTTGCCTCTTCATGAGATATATTGTTTTTACCTCCTTTTTTAAAATCTTATTTTACCCCCTTTCCCTCTTTTCCCCCTCTAGTTTTCTTTTTCATATTATCAAAGTAATATCTAGTTAATTATACCCCCAAACTTTAAGTATCCCCATAGTAGAAATAAAGTTCTCAAGAGTCCTTTCCTTTTTACCTTTTTATGCTTCTCTTGAGTTCTGTGTTTGGAGGTCAAATTTTTTGTTCAGATCTGGTCTTTTCATTAGAAATAGGTGAAATTCACCTATATCATTGAATGACCATCTTCTTCCCTGGAGGATAATGCTCATTCTACCTGGATAGGTTATTCTTGGCTGTAATCCACGTTCCTTTGCCTTTCGGAATATCTGGTTCCAGGCCCTTCGATCCTTCAATGTGGAGGCTGATAGATCATGTGTGATTCTAATTATTGATCTTCGGTATTTGAATTGTTTCTTTCTAGCTGCTAACAGAATCTTTTCCTTGGTGCGATAGTCCTGACATTTAGCCACGATATTCCTTGGGGTTTTAATTTTGGGGTCTCTTTCAGGAGGTGATCGGTGAATTCTTTCAATGGTGATTTTGCCTTCTGATTCTACAATCTCAGGGCAGTTTTCTTTCAAGATTTCCCAGAAGATAGTGTTTAGATTCTTTTTTTCATCATGGCTTTCAGGAAGTCCAATAATCCTTAGATTGTCTCTCCTAGATCTATTTTCCAAGTCATTTGTTTTTCCTAGGAGATATTTCATATTTTCTTCTTTTTCATTTTTTGTTTTTGTTTGACTGATTCTTGAAGTCTTATTGAGTCATTCACTTGCATTTGTTCAATTCTTATTTTTAAAGTGTTGTTTTCTTCAGTTACCTTTTTAAGCTCTTTTTGTAACTGGCCCAACTGAATTTTTTTATTCATTGCACTCTTTTTCCACTTCACTAATTTTATTTTTCAATAAATTGGTGTCTTTTTCATATCTCTTTTTCAGGGCATCATATCCTTCTTGCAAGATATTGTATCCTTCTTGCACTGATTTCAATTTATTTTCCCATTTATCCTCCAGCTCTTTTATGAGATTCTTTATGCAATCTTCCAGAAAAGCCTTTTGAAAAGGGGACCTGTGATGATCCTTAATAACTTCCTCTGGGGTTTTGTCTAAAGGAACCTCAGCATCTGGGGTCATCCTTTCTTTCTCTCAATAAAAGCTGTTTATGGTGAGAGCTCTCTTTTGCTTCTTCATTTTTTTAGGCAGTGTGGATGTCTCTTTAAGGCTCAGAAAAAAACGGCGGCTGAAGTTCTTTGCCCTGGGGCAATTCGGTGAATTAATTTAAGGTACTGGGCCAGTAGGGGCTAGGACTAAGTCCAAATTACTCCTTAAACAAGGTAAGTCTGCCAGAACACCTGCCCACAATCAGGGCAGAGTGTCCTGAGTGCCTCAGATAAACTCCAGGTGTTGGGAGTTTGGAGTTTGGAGTTTCTGCCATGATGAGCTGAGTCCCACCCTCACTTCCAGCCTACACCTGAGTCCACTGTTTATCCCTCTGTCCGAGTTTAACAAACCTGATATGAAGTTCTTCAGAAAGCAGTGTCCAAATATTTCTGGATTTGTTGACTTGAAGATCAGTTCAGAGGCTTATTTTATTGTTGGTTTGAGAGAAGATCGGAGGAGGATGCAGAGAGTCACATTTTCACACTGCCATCTTGGCTCCACCCCCCGGAAGTCTCCATTTATATTTTTATAATAATAAATAAAAGTAACCACAATCATATAGTTATATCATTAGATACAGAAAAACTTTTGATAAAATGCAATACTCATTCCTATTAAAATACTTAAAAACTGGTATAAATGGATTTTTCCCTAAACTGATAAGAAGCATTTATTCAAAACTATCAGCAAGCAAAGATGCCTATTGCCACCAACATTACTCAATATTGTTTTGGAAATCCTAGCAATAAGAGAAAAAAAAAAGAAATAGGAAGAAATGATCACTTTTTCAGAAGACCTGATGATATACCTGGAAACTACAAGATAACTTAAAATTTATTTGAAACAATTAATAATCTTAACAAAGTAACAGAATATAAAGTAAATCTGCCTAAATCATCAACAACCTGATATGTCATAAACAAAACCCTGCAAGAAGAGATAGTTAAAGATACCTCATTAAAAATAACTCTAGGTAGTATAAAATACTTGGCAGTATACTTGCCAAAACAAACCCAGAAACTACCTGAACAAAATTATTAAAAAAAAAAACCTTTTTATGCAAATAAAATCAGATCTAAATAATTAGAGAAATATTTATTGTTTGTGGATAGGCAGGGCCAATATAATAAAAATGACAATTTCCCCTAAACTAATTCATATATTCAATGCCATTCCAATTAAATTACCAAAAATTACTGAATTAGAAAAAAATAATGACAAAATTCATTTGGAAGAGCAAAAGGTCAAGAATACCAAAGGAACTTAAAAGAAAAAAAATGTAAAGAAAGGAGGCTTAGCAGTACCAGTGTATTATACGGCAGTAATTCCCTAACATATCTGGTACTGGATAAGAAATAGAAAGGTAAATCAGTGGAACAGAGTAGACATACAATTTATAATAACAATTAACTATAGTAACCTCATGTTTGATAAGTGTAAAAATTTAAGTTTTTGGATAATAATTCATTGTTTGGTTTAAAAAATGGTAAAGATAGAAAGCTGTTTAGCAGAAATTGGGCACAGACTAATACCTTATACCATTTATCAAGATAAGATCAAAATGAATATATGAACCAGATATAAAGAGAGATGTTACAAGAAAACTTGAAGAACATGGAACATATTACATATCAGATTCATGGATTTTATGAATAAATAAGAGATAGAATTGGAAGGAGCAAAATAGATAATTTCAATTATATTAAATTAATAAGCTTTTGTACATATAAAATATATATACCCAAAACCAGAAAGAAAGCAGAAAATTAGGGGAAAATTTATAGACAGTTTCTCAGACAAAGGTCTCATATCTTAAGCATATTAAAAACTCTGTTAAATCTATCAGAATACAAATCATTCCCCAATTGATAAATGATCAAAGGCAGATTTTAGATAAAGAAATCAAAACAGTTGATGGCCATATGAAAAAATACTCTGTCAATATTAATTAATAATTAAAGAGAAATATAAATTAAAACAATATTGAGATATCATTTTTATACCTAACTTTGAGATATATATTTTACCTTTATTATTGGTTAAAATGATTGAAGGGAAAAATGACAAATGTTGGACAGGATATAGAAAAATTGGGACCCTATCATTTCTTCAGACCCATTCAGGCCTATTTCAGGCTATACTAACTAATGTACACAGGTACAGAACTCTTTAGGTTTGTGCATATATGTGTGTAAATATACATTTATATATAATTTACACACAGATGTTTAATGTCACCCATTTACATTTTGAATGTAACTTTAAGATGTAGTTATCTGTACAACTGAGTTTTGAGGAAGGTATTTGGATTACTTTGATTTTTCTTTGAGGGATAGCATTTTCTGTCAGTGTTTTAAAAAATTTAATAAAAAACTAGTTGCTGAGCCTGACTTGGAAGTAGTCAAAAATTTAGTGAATCTAATTCTCGAGCATGGACAGATAAATTCAGATAATTTTACAAAAACTGATACATTTAGAAGAGACATGAAATATAATATATGAAAATTGCAATGCTTGAAGAATGTGTACATCGTATTGTATGTGCTCATTTGAAAAATATGCCAACATACCTATTAAGCAATTAGAATATAGCCCTTCCCCAAAAAAACATTACATGGAATGAGTCCTTTCATACTTCTGGAAACTTGTCTTATTTCTGATGAATCAACTTTTTTCTTTTTTGGAGACCAGATGAATAGGTTTGATTTTCCCCTTTTCATTGCAACAATGCTGATGTTCATCCTTGAATTTTAAGGGAAAGTATTTGTTCAGTTGTAAATGCTAACAATTTAAAATAATTTATGGAGCCTTCCCTCAAATCATCCCTTCCCCCACTGTTTGTTATAGCAAGCTTAGCAGAAGGATCTATTTGGATTCTTGGAAATAATGGAGATAAACAAAAGTTTAATTGAGGTAAAGAAAAAAAAGAAGGAAAACATTCATGGACCCAATCAATATGACTTTAAAGAAAATAATTTTGTCATCAACCTCAATGACCTCTTTTTGGATTATCTTAATTATGTTTTGCTTATCATGCTGTCATTTTCCTCGGAGAATGAAAAGCATAAATTTTCTGGTCTTGTCTTAAGTACAGTTTTGTCAGACAGTTCTAAAACATCTCACAATGCTCTTTGTCAGAGAAATTAATAATAGTTTCAGGCTCCTGAGGTTTGTGGTGGAACACACTCTGCAGGTAAGCAGGGTACTGAGTATGGGAGAATGGGTAGAAAAGAACAGAGGAACAGAGGGTCTGTACCAATCCCAGAGCATCTTTCAAAATAGTCTGTCTTGCATAAAAATAACACATGCAGAAAAATGCACATATGCATATCATTTGTGATCTGGGTTTTACTGGTCACATTAAAAAAATGAAAACAAAACAAAAACTAAACAACCTAGTTCTTTAAAGCCTTTCTCTCTCAATGAAGAAAGTCCAGGATAAGAAAATTCTAAGGCCACAATTATGTAAATAACTTGTATGAGCATCACTCTTTGTCTGAATTTTTCAAGAAACTGAAGTAATGTTAATTTCCTAAGTGATAATTGTCTCTTCTATTTTCAACCTCTTACCAAAGGGTTTCATTTTGCTCTTATTAATACACATCAGCATCTAATTGCAAACCAACTTACTATTGCATAGTTTTATGATATTTGGCAATTTATAGAGTACCAGGCATTATAATTATAATCTCATTTGATCTTTACAACAATCTTGGGAAAATGGTACTATTATTACTCTATTTTACTGAGATAAATGGTTATTAATAACTAATGATATAGGAGATACATAGTTCTTCCCCTTTTTCTAAAGTCCTCATTTCAAGGCTCAGTAGGACAAGACTAATGATAGCAAATAAGATTAATATTTTTCTCAATTTAGATTTTGCTACCTGACTCAACTTTATAGGGAATAAGGTCTTCTGCTCATGCTTAAGTCAAGGATAGAAATTCTTTGAATAAATTGTTCAATGCTGGGCCATTTAATCTAGTGGTAGTCTTCTTGGGGAGAAGGGGAAAGAGAAAAGAAAACAAAGAAAATTTACCAGATATCTTTATTATATATTTAAGAAGAATAGCAAATTGTACATAATGGATTTGCAATTTCATGTATAATCATCTTTATAATCATACTCTATTATGGAAATGTTTGTTTTATTCCACAAATTAAAAATTAAATAAATGTGAAAAAAATAAGTGCTTTGCAAATCTTGAAAAAAAGGAATAAATCCCATAACATTACACCCCCCCCAATATCTATTGAAATGGCTCCATTTCTCATTGTAATATTCATTCTTTTTCATATTACTTGTTAACCAATGAGGAATACTCACTCTTCCAAGGGCATATAAACAGGTGAGCCCACCACCATGAGTTATATTTGGTCCAAGAGACAGCCAAATGACTATTTCTTTTAGTAATAAAATGCAAATATTTTAATAAAATGACTAATTACCCAGAAACTATGTCTCTTGAACTTTTTTAAATGTCACAGTATGGTGGCCAGAGGAAGGGACCAGAGCTTTAAACTCCAGAAGAATCTTAACAAAAAAGTCTCCTATATTTTGGGCCCATGTGGAGAATTTCTCCATGAAGAGAAGCTTTATGTTAGAACTCTGGCTGTGATCTGACTCTTTCTTTTACCAGTAATTATTTTCGCTGGGAAAGTTTATATATTCTGTCTAGTTTTAGTGTTTGAGCTGCAGTTTTTTGACTTTTACTCTCACAGTGGGGATGTTAATTCAAGTAGATGTGTCTTTTTGAAAGAGATCCCCTGAAGTAAGCTATTATAGAAATAAAAGGGAAAAACCTATGTTCCCAGTATAGGGCTACCTGGAAAATTCATGATATTTTGTACTTCATCTTATGAAAATCCAGTTGATTAGTATGAGACCCCATAGTACTAGCAATATATTATGAATTGTTTGCAACAACGGGATTTCAAAAAAGGGAAATCTGGGCCATTACCCAGTCTCTAATACTATCATCTTTGCTTCCAAGTTTCTGGGGTTACATATTAATTATGCTGTGTGTACAAAAGAAATTCCTTAAGTAAAAAAATAAAGAATTAGATATTTTTCAGGATTGGGTGTTATTAAAACTGCCCAAGAGGGCTTTGAGATAAGCCGTCTTTTTAAGGTTTTCAAGAAGAAGTGTGTCAAAGGAATTAGTTATTTAAAAGATTCTTGTTGTCAGGTAAAGTAAATATATTAATGAGATATTGAGGCAAGTGAAGAAAGTAGCTTTTGCCTTAACTTTGATTTCTGGTCACTCTGTGTGTGTGTGTGTGTGTGTGTGTGTGTGTGTGTGTATTGGAGATTTTGTTTGATACAGCCTGCTTTTCCTAGGTAGAAGGTGTAGGACTCCTTCAGGCTATCTCTTTTTAGAATTTAAAAGGGTAATTAAAAAAAAATATCTGGGCAGAAAGGGAAGGGAAAACTTTTCCCTGGCATATAAAAATTTTTATTTGAAAGCTGAGTCAGAGAAGGGATTTCTGAGTAAAAATGCCATTTTCCCTCCCCTTTGGATGGAGTTTTAGCTGTGCTTCAGGCTGATAAACATCTCAGGCTGAGCAAGAGAGTAATTGTAAACTGCAAGGACTGATTATCAAGTGATGTTAATTAATGAGCCACTTAAAAGCCACTTGACAAAAGGGACTTTTTTGTTGTTGTTCACTCCAAAGTTGGATGGATTCAGGTTTCATTGGATCCCCAAATTTTGTAAATTTTGTAAATTTTGTAAATTATGTTTAAATTAAATCTAGAGAACTGTCTTTGTCCCACCCCAGGCCCTAATATATATAATATCAAGAAACTGTATTTAATTTACTGTGTAATCCCAAGCAAGTTACCTGATAACTTTTTGACTCAGTTTATTGTTCTCCATGGAATGGTGGCATCTACCTCCCAGGGTCATTTTAGGGACCATATGATTATAGAGTGCTTAACATAGTCCTTAGTATAGAGCAAGTGCTATATTGATATTAAATTTTTATGATTTATTTAATAAGATGTAATTGCTTCATATGATAACTTTATATGAGTTTTTAGATGTGATCAGTATACAATGCCAATGGTGATGAGATGTATATGTAAAATAATTGGAAATACATTTTAACTGAATTGAAACCACTTGATTAGTATTGGGTTTTGTTTTGTTATACATATATAATGTAGTTTATGGTATTATTTTTTCCTAAAATTTTCTCATAATGTGAAATTTGGTAAACTATTGTGTTAAAAATGCTGTCAGATGAATGTTGGAGGGGATGTGGGAAGGCTGGGACACTGATTCATTGTTGGTGGAACTGTGAATAGATTCAACCATTCTGGAGAGCAATTTGGAACTATGCTCAAAAAGTTATCAAACTGTGCATACCCTTTGACCTGGCAGTGTTTCTACTGGGCTTATATCCCAAAGAGATCTTAAAGAAAGGAAAGGGCCCCACATGTGCAAGAATGTTTGTGGCAGCCCTTTTTGTAGTGGCTAGAAACTGGAAACTGAATGGATGCCCATCAATTGGAGAATAGTTGAATAAGTTATGGTATATGAATGTTATGGAATATCATTGTTCTGTAAGAAACAACCAGCAGGACGATTTCAGAGAGGCCTGGAGAGACTTGCATAAACTGATGCTGAGTGAAATGAGCAGAACCAGAAGATCAATGTACATGGCAACAACAAGACTATATGATGATCAATTCTGATGGACATGGCTCTCTTCAACAATGAAATGTTTCAAACCAGTTCCAATTGTTCAGTAAAGAAAGCCATATACACCCAGAGAGAGGGATATGAAATGTAGACCACAACACAACATTTTCATGCTCTCTATTGATGTTTGCTTGCATTGTGTTTCCTTTCTCTGATTTTTCTTTCTTGTAGATATGATTTTTCTTGCACAACCATGATAAGTGTGGAAATATGTATACATATATTTGATTTGTCAAATATTTTAACATAATTAACATGTAGTGGATATCCTGCCATCTAGGGGAGGGGTGGGGACTAGGGGGGGGGGAAATTTGTAACAGAAAGCTTTGTAAGGGTCAATGTTGAAGAATTACCCATACATATGTTTTGCAAATAAAAAGTTTTAATAATAAAAAAAGAAAAAAAATGCTGTCAGAACAGCAACTTGTCTTGTAATCTAGATATTGTTAGGTTAAGAATTACATTATTAAAAGAAGGCTTAAAATGGGTTAGAAAAATGTTAGGTTATTATATCAGCCCTGCTGACTACATATTGTAATATTCTGAAATTCTATGATTTAAGAATTTATAAACTTCCAACTTTTGCCTATATTTAGAAGGAAGTTTTACCTAAAATTATTTGGCTATCACTTATGAAAATTATGATATCGTTAACGAAGTTATTTGGAGTTATTGTTATAATGCTAAAATTTATGAAGTATTACATAAGTATTTAAAAAAAGAAAATTAATATTTGATTAATGTGTGAGAAACAGTATGAAGAAAAGGCCTTATAAAATCTCCTTTGTAAACTTACAAGTATTTTTGGAACTATAGTCATAAATTCTTATCACTCCTGTGCAAGATCTTATTGTAAAATTCCTACTAAGTATATGGGATATAAATACTCCTTGTCAAAAATGAGTATGTAATGTTTGAGCCTGCTTAAAATGAAAAGTGAGTTTTATCTATGGTCATTTGTCTATTCATTTGTAAATGTTATGTATATATTAAACTAACCTAATATTAACAAACTTCTACTCTTCAAGATTTATATACTTTAAGGGGTGAATACAAAATACATATATACATATATACATATATATGTATATGTATGTACACATACATATGATATATAGGCATGTAAACACATATACACAAATGCATACATGCTTGCATACATACATACATAGTAAGAGATCTACAGCAATTGGTCAATGCTGTTTTTCTAGGGGTTTAAATGAACTATCGCATCTTTACTCTCTATGTGGGATTTTAGAATGTAATTATTTTCTTAATTTCTAGTGGATATTTTATACCAGAATGAGTTTATATTCTAGGAAACGATAAAAAGAAGACAATGATATTGGGTGACTTTTTAAAGGCCTGGTAAACTTTGCAATGTGATAAGAATAATTTATTTGGATATTTTTTCTTTTCTTTCTTTCTTTCTCTTCCTTCCTTCTTTCTCTTCCTTCCTTCCTTCCTTCCTTCCTTCCTTCCTTCCTTCCTTCCTTCCTTCCTTCCTTCCTTCCTTCCTTCCTTCCCATCATTTCTTTTTTTTTTAATTTTATTTTATTTGCATAACATATGTGTGGGTAATTCTTCAACAATAACCCTTACATAGCTTTCCGTTACAAATTTTTCCCCCCAACTTCCCCACCCCTTCCCTAGATGGCAGGATATCCACTACATGTTAATTATGTTAAAATATTGGCAAATCGAATATATGTATACATATTTCCAAACTTATCATTGTTGTGCAAGAAAAATCTTATCTACACAAACAATATATCAGATAAAGGAAACACAATGTAAGCAAACATCAATCAAGGAGTATGAGAATGTTATGTTGTGGTCCACATTTCGCATCCCTCTCTCTGGGTGTATATGGCT
>JAJPUD010029642.1:0-13756 GCA_023553655.1 Myrmecobius fasciatus
TATTTCTACAACATTCTCACACGTGCTCCCTTTCTCCCTCACACTACCACCCCTCTGGTATAGACCTTTCTACCTCACCCCGGGGCTACCTCAAGTCTGTTCACTCTGGCTTATCCTCCACTCAATAGTCAAAGTGATCTTCCTAAAAGCTGATCCTGTCACTCAATAAATTCCAGTGTCTCCCTAGCCCCTCTAGGATCAATAGGAAATCTCTTTTAGTGAAAACTTTTCACCTCTGGGCCCCTCCAGACCTTTCTGATTTTCTTTCATTTTACTGCCTTTCACAGCCCAGCTGCACAGGCCTCTTAACTCAGGGCCCCATGCTTAGCCTGCCCTCCCCCATCACCTTTGTCTGCTGGCTTCCCTGGTCCCCTTCAAGACTCTTAGCCTCTAGAAGGAGGCCTTCATTCGTCCCTCCCATTGCTAGAGCTTTCCCTCTCCCGTTATTTTGCACACATCTTATAGGTACTTAGATATTTATATACTGTCTTCCCCATTAGAATGTAAGCTCCTTGAAGGTAGGTTTTTGGCCTTTCTTCGTGCCCCCTGTGCTTCATATGGCACCTGGCACAAGGCGCTTCATCAATACTTCTTCACTGACTCAATAAGATATGTCTTTAGGCAAGTCACTGACAAACATGTCAAACAGACCAGGGTCACGGGAAAGTGGGAAGCAGTAGAAAGAGCCCTAATTCTGGAGTCAAAGGACTTGGATTCAAATCTACTCTCATCACTTATTACCTATGTGATTTGGGGCAAATCACTTAACCTCCTTGTGACTCAGTTTCCTCTTCTCTAAAAATGAAGGGGTATATTTATTCTGTTTTTACTGTAATAATTAATCAATGAGAGGACTCCCCTCTTCCTAACCAGGTCACAAGACTGAGAACTGGAAAAGGCTAACATATGTTTGATCTCTCATTTGAGAGTTGAGGAAACTGAGGTCTCACAGGGGGGTGGGGGTGGGAACTGACTTGTCCACAATCACACTGCTAGTCTGTGGATCACAGATTTTGAATTTGCAGGCTCCTCAGAGGCCATCAAGTCTAATTCCTTCATTTTCCAAAGGAGGAAACTGAGACCCAGGGAATCTTGACTGAAGTTGCACCGACAGCAAGTAGTGGAGCTGGGATTCAGACTCACCCCGTCCCCTCCACACCCAGACTCTTCCCACTGTGCCATCCTGTTTTACATTCACTTTAAACTTTCAAGAGGAGGAAACTAGAAGAAGGAGGAGAGAAGGGACTTTTTGAAGGTCATCCCATGGCTGAGTGGCAGGGCTAGTTGAAGCCTGGCATCTCTGAAGTGACAGTCACTTTCTGTCCCTTTAGAATCAATTTCACCTGCCAGCTCCCATTTGCTATGGAGAACCTATGTCTATTGTATTGCTGCCTGTCGCTGAAAAGCCAGGAGCTGGGAGGCGGGCCCAGAAATCCCAGCTCCTTGTTTTGGCTTTTTGATTGGCTCCTTGAGATGGCAGCTAAGCTGTTTTGGGGGCTGGGTTCTCAGATAACCTCAGGAGAGGTCACCTTTGCCCGCTTGCTGATGTTTCCCTGGCAATGTCATGGCCATTTCTGGGGTGTCTTTGCCTGACGTTTCCAAGCCATGTTCTGAGTCCCCAGGGAGAGGTATTTCAGACACCATGGCTGCTCTCTGGGTCCAGGCAGAAGTGACATCACAGCTTCTCTTCCCAAGGACCTTTCAAGTACTTCTTTTAACCCAGAAAGGAGAATTATCCAGTCAGGTTTGGCTTCTGCCTGGCAGACCAACAACCCAGGCTGACTCTAAGGCCTTGGGTGGGGGTGGGGAAGGAAAGTTGGCCTAGGGATCTGACACAGGAGCTTTGTCCCAGAGAGGAGGGGCTGCATTTCATGCTCAAGAGGACATGCTTCTTCCCTTGTTGCCTGCCTTTGCCTCATACCACCAGTGTGGTATACAGTTATCTAGTGGCTACTGCTTCTCCTGCTAGGGCCCTGCCCCCAGGATGCCCCTTATGAGGGCTCCTTCTTGATGCCCTGGCAGTGAGACTGTGTTCTGTATCACTATGTACCCTCTTAGACTGACTTAGCCCTGACTAAGCTTTGACTAATTGCAGCTCATCTAGGGACCACATGGGAGCAAAGCCAGTCCTAACAGATGTTGAGAGAAATGGCTTCCTAGGTCTTGCTGACTTGACTGTGAGGTGAAGATAAGGGTGAAAAAGGGCCCATGTGGGCTTTGGCACAATCAGTTCCAAGTAGGAAAGAGAATACCCTCTTTGATCTTAGAATGGCAGAGGCGAAAGGCCCTTTAAGATCATCTTGTACACTAGCAGCTGAGGAAATCAAGTCCTGCTTGAAAACCTTGTGTGTATTAAGTGATAAATGATTATGACTCACCTTGGAAAGGCTGACCTAGGTGCGTTCAATGGTGGGTTGACCGAGTCAGACCCTCAGAGGTAAATATATAAAAGTTTTTAGAACATGGTAGGGGGCAGAAAGAATACTGAAGGGGCAGCTAGATGGCACTAGAGGGGAGAGAACACCAGCCCTGGAATTAGGAACTGAGTTCAAATCCAGCCTCAGATACTTAATACTTACAAGCTGTGTGACGCTGAACAAGTCACTTAACTCCAACTGCTTCATCAAAAAAGAAAATAAAAAGAGCACTGAACTTACAGATGGGAAGACATGGACCATAAATCTATCTCAGATACTTTCTAACTGTGTAACTTGGGCCAAGTTTCTGCATCTATATAATGGGTATACTGACAGTCCCCATCTCACAGCATTGTTGAGAAGTATGTCAAGGACTTTACAAATCCTTAAGCACAAATCTTTATGTTGACATTGTTGTTATTCTTCTAATATTTTGTGGATACCACTGTGGTATACTGTTATACACAACTGTTACATTATATTAACTAATAGTAACTGTTATGTAATATTAATGTTTATATGATACCTAACTGACTCCAAGATCAGCACTCTTTCCATTATACCGTGCTGCCTCTCAGAGCTTTGTATCTCCCCTAATGCCTAGCTAGCTATTGCAGTGTACACAGTAGATGTTTAATAAATATTTGTTAAATTGAGTTTGAACGTTTGGTTTCTTGTCCCAACTGTGTTCTTTACCACTTGGTGCAGAGCTGGAACTAGCAAAGGGCAACTGGTTCTTTGACTTAGGGTGCTAACATCTGAGTGTTATTTTCTCAGTGTTATCCCTGCTCCTGCATCAGCCCCAGGCTGCCCCCCACCCCCAGGTTCTTGCTGCTCTGGTGTTCCTCTCCCAGGCCTTCCCTTCCCCACGGTCCAGAGTTTGGAGGCTTGGCACATAGGGCATGTTGAGGAAGCATGGGTTGGATTCTTGGGAGTGGGTGGAGCCTTCTTTCAGCCCAAGGGCACCTGGGAGGAACTGCCCTCTTTGAATTTTCCTTTTCCCTCCAAAAACATTTGGCTTTGGATATACAAATACCCACTTTTGGCCTTGATCTAGTGACTGTGGGGAAGTCTTTTTTCATCTTTAAACCTTAGTTCCTTCTCTGTAAGATGAGCAGGTTGGGCTATATGACCTCTGAAATACTCTCTAACCTTGAAAGATACTAAGAACAATACTTCGGTGGAGAGGATGAAGCCATTTGGTGAGGGGACAGAAAGGTGAGACATTAGGCTGTCCGGAATACAAAAGTCTTGAGTTTAGCCATCTACCGGAAAATTTCCCAGAAGTAATAAATCCTATTTCAAGCTTTGGAGACAGCTGGCTGATGAGATCCAGGGACCACCCTCGATGCCATCAGGATGCAGCTGGGCAGAAATGTAATTGATTAGAAACCCATGTGACAATGCCAAGTTCAAATCAAAGGGTGGTGTCCTTCAGGGAGTCTAGAGGAAGTGAGCCAGAGAGGAAGTCTGCCAATGTGTCCAGGACTATCTGGGACATGGATGGAGGGGAAAGGGGAGATCATCTAGTATAATACCCTCCATTTACATTTGGAGAAACTGAGGCCCAGTGAGGTGATGTGACTCAAACAAAGGAAGCAGAACCAGGGTTTGAACCCAGGTCCCTGACTCCAAATCCAGCACTCGTTTTACTTTATGGAACCTTTGTGAGAGATGTTTGAAAATGGCATCCTGGAGGCAAAGGAGGGTTCCGCCAAGTGCTAGAGCACATGGAACTTGATTTAGAACAAAACCCCTCCTGGTAGACCATGGAAGGTTGACCGAATGTTTCCAGAATTACCACCAGAAATACCACCGGTATTCCTCATCCTCCTCTAGTTTGTGTCTGAGGGGATAGGGTTTGACATCTGGGGTGACCTGGAAAATTCAGTTCCTGAGCCCTCAGCTAAAGAAATGCAGCTCTAAAAGTGGAATTGCACTTATCAGCTTGTGGGTGGAGAAGGTTTCATTTGGACAGCAGAGCCTTTCTCGTTTTCCTTAAATCTCAGAATGTGGGTGGTTATCCCTTCTGCCAACTTTGCAAAATCTATTCCCATCTCTGACATCTGCTGTCTGTATGGCTTTGGGCCTCAGTTTCCCCCTCTGCAAAAAGAGGGAGTTGGACTAAGTGGTCTCAGAGGTCCTTCCAGCTTCTGATTTATGATCCTTACAGTTCAGAGCCCATTTTCTTGGGTAGTTGTTGCAGGGCAGGAGGTCTTTTGCCAACCAAACCCTCTAACTGTCAATAATAGCAAAGCTGTCATTTCCCAGAATGCTGTGCTATGAATTTATTCTCCCCTGTCCGTCACTATTGACTGCTCCCTACCAATTTCCCTCGGGTGGCAATAGTCCTGTTTTTCAATGAAATCTCATCTTCATCCCTCCAGAGTCCATCATCCTTGGGCTATCTGATTTCACTTCCCAATTGCCTTTCCATTTTCTTTAACTATTGCATTTATAGGAGAAATGCAATTCTTTTGTTTGTCTTTAATGGCGTAATTTTAGTGCCGATGTCAAGGCTGACAACGCAGAGCTGAGGAAAAGATAAGGAAAAGGATTGCCCCATCCAGGAGCCCTCCTGCTCAGCGTAAGGATGAGCTATTGTGGGTTTCAGAGTAGCTTCCATTCAAGCGGCCCTTTACTGCCTCACTGGGAAGTGAGGGCAATTTCGGGCTCTGGCAGACTACTGCCAGAGGAGCTCAAATTTGGAGAGGGCCCGTGAAGCTGGCAGGACTTTGAAGACAAGCCCTGATGGTTAAGTGCCAGCCCAGCAAAATGAGAAGCCCCTTAAGCCCAGGAAGCTAGTCATCATACTACATAGATCACACGTCATACTTTTTGGCCACAGGAGCTCATCAAGGGGACGGAGGGGGTTGTGAACCAAGGGGAGGTCAGGAATCAACCAACCAAAACAACTAACGAGCATAACTAACAAGTGACTGTTGTATACCAAGCACTGGGCTAAGTGCTGGGAACATGAAGACAAAAATGAAACAGTCCCTGCCCTCAAGGAGCTTATATTCTATGGGAGAGACACCATGAATCTATGTGATCCACTGGAGGAGGGGGGCACCTGCACTGATAGATATCTGAAAATTTCCCGTGTGTGTGTGTGTGTGTGTGTGTGTGTGTGTGTGTGTGTGTGTATGTGCTTGTGTTTTCACTGGAACAGAGTCACTCTCTCCAATGCTGCTGATTAGCATCTGCTCTACAACTTCTAGTCTTAAAAAGGTCCCTAGTGCACAGAGAGGTTGTGTAACTTGCCAGGATCACATAGCCAGGATGTGTTGGGGGTGACTCAAGGCCAGCTCGCACCTATTACACCATATCCTACGTCTTGCCTTAGCCTAATATATAGGATAGGGACAAGCCCTGTGACTTCATTAATATACACAAGTGAAAGGCTTCCGTTCTAGCCATGCAAATTCTCAACTGCTCTGTGGTTCCTAGACCTAGAGGATAACATTTTCCTGGATTGTGAGCATGTCAGCATGGCCCAGCTGTAAGAGCTGACGTGGTTTGCGAGGGGAATCTTGCAGCTTGTACATGTCAGAGGCAAGATTTGAAACCAACCCTTTTTGACTTTGAAGCTGGCCCTGCCTCCTCTCTACTCCATACTGCCTTTCACAGTAGGGAGAACATAAGGCTCATGGGTAGTGGACAATTTTCCCAGAGATCCCTGAGAGAGAAGCTTAGACTTTTCCAGTGGGCAGAGTAGTTTCCTTCAGGACTAATCAGACAATTCTGAAGCTGGGGATCTCACATAGGCCATATGTCCAAAACAATTGACCTAGTAAGGCAACATGAGGGAAAATTGCTGCTGGCCAATTGTATGCGGTGCTATTATGGAGATGAAGTTTCGATCATTTGATTCAAGCAGAAGAACTTTTCATTTTCTCTCTCTTCTCTTCATCAGGGTCAACCTATGTTTCATCAGACTTAAGGAGCTGACTTTGTAGTATGGTAGTATGAGGGCCCTTGGTAGAAGGCTTTGGCTTACTTAAACAAGAAGGCCCCCAGCTAGTATATCATGGGGCCTAAAATGTTACCTCTACTGAGTCAGTCTTCTGAGGGTGCTGGTAAATGTTTAACAACCAGCTTTCTGAAAAGGCAGGACAAACTTTTCCATTTAATCTGCATTATTGCCATTTTCCCCCCACCACTTTCTTAAAGTAGACAATCAACAAAACAATAAATTAAGTCCTGATTTATAGCATTTGCTGATTTCTGAGGTATACATGCTCATACTGAAAATCTGATCTGGGGAACGTGGAGGGGCTGACTTCAGAGCCCCCTGCCACAATTCCGCTAATCTCTGGTTAAAGGCAAGAGCCCCGTGCAACTGGAGCACAATCCGCAGTCACATCTACTTTTGGATCTGGCCGAACTGCCTTCTTGCTGCTCTGCACACTGCACCCCACCTCTACTCTCTGTACCTGGAATGCTTTTCCTTCTTGTGTCTGCTCCTTAGAATGCTGATTTTTTTGAACCTTAGCTCGTCGCCTTCTACTTCAGGCCTTTCCTGATTCCCTGGATGCTATTGCTTCCCCTCGCCCCGAATGTTTAAAGAGGATATCACCTACTTCAATAGACTGCAAACTTCTTGAGTCAGAAACTTTGTGTCCTTAGTACACAGTGTCTGGCACATAGTAGGTACATACTTGATAAGAGAGTGATTAATCAATATTCTAGCATGATTTTGGATATTAGAGAAAGAATCCTGGGGGAATGGGATGCAAGACAAACCAGTCTTGTGGGAAGAGGATCAGGATCTGGATAAGTATGTGTATGGGAGTCCTCTAGGTGGAAGAATCACCTAGGGAGATCCACGGGGACTCTAAGATGTGACACTCCATCTTTCAACTCCAAGTTTTTCCAGTGGTCGTGCCAAAGGCCTGCAATGTTCTCCCTTGTCTTTGCCTCCTGACTTCCTTGGCTTCTTCCAAGACTCAGCTCAAATTTCTCTTTCTTCAGAAGGCCTTTGCTGGTTGCCCTTCCCTCCCCATTCCCCAGCTAGTGCCCGTTCTTTCTAAGATTGCCTTCCATTGACACTGCCAGTGTTTTTCTTGTTGTTTCCCTCATTAGAATATAAACACCTTGTAGGAAGGGACTAAGTTTTTGCCTTTCTGTGATCTATAAGACTTAACACAGTGCCTGACCGGTAGTAAGTGCTTATGAATGCTTCTTCTCACTGTCTGGATCCTAAGGACTGGGAGTTTCAGAGGCAGGGAGAGCTGGGGAGTCAGGGAATGGCAGGGAGCACCAAGATTTTTGGTGGTGGGGAGAGTGGCTGGTGAATTGGTCTCCAATTAGCCAGGGCCCACCTTGCTCCTCTGGGTTTTCTTGAGAAAGCCGGAGGGAATTACACCGATGCTACCTTACTGCTTGTGTTCTTAGCCCGAACGAATTATCTCTTTAGAAATGGATCTCATTTTACCTTCTAAGGCCAAGTAAGGCCGCCCAAAGGTCCAGTTGAAATTTCTACACATCTTGCTTCCTCCTATGGCCCTTGATTTGGAACAGTTGGTTTAGTCTTAAGCCTTCTCCTTCTTGCTGTGTTAGGAGTATTATGGGAGAGCTCATTTCCATCGGCATCACTCAAATTATACACAGAAAGAAGTTGGCTAAGGCTTTGTTTGGCAAACACACTAGCTGTGAAAGCGACAGGAAAATGGATTTTTCCAGCACTCCCATATTACTGTGCCAACTTCTGCAGCACCAAAGCCTCATTGCCAGGGCCTTCTAGTGAGCTCAGGAGCCTGGGAGATAAGAGAGGTAACCAAGCTGACAGGCTTCAATTATTCAAATCCATGGAGCTTCAGTGGGGGGCCAAGAGAGCAGACGGCCCCATTGCTCTCTATTTAGCTACAGAATGTGGTCACTCAATCACACACACACACACACTCATACACACTCATACATACACACATACACTCATACACACTCACATACACATTCATATTTATATACACACACTCATGATACACACTCTCATACTCTCTCACACGCTTTATATACTTTATATACACACTCACACATTCACACACATATACACTCAAACACATCCTCTTTCTCTCACACACACTTTAGTTATGCTACATTTATTTGTTTTGTTCTTACTATTGCCCCCATTAGAATGTAAGTAAGCAGGGCTTTGTACTTGAATCCCTAGCTCCTGATACATAATTAGAGCTTAAACAAACACTCGTTCATTGACTGACTGATAAGAACATTCCCCTATACAATGTAAGCTCCTTGAGGGTGCAGGTTGTTTCATATTGTCTCTGTATTGTCAGTGCCAGCCTTACACTAGGCACTCGAGAAGGATTTGTTGACTTGCTGTTGGACAAGCAGTGAAAATGTAACAACATTTCTGAAAGGGAGCTTAGCCTAACCCCATAACTTCACAAAGGAAGCAACTAAGGCCCAGAGAGGAGAAGTGATTTGGCTGTCATCACCAAATAAGGAGACAGCTAGGTGGCTCAGTGGATAAAGTGCTGGCCGTAGAGTGGAAAAAAACCTGAGTTCAAATTCAGCCTCAGACACTAGCTGTGTGACCCTAGGCAAGTCATGTGTCTGCCTTAATCCACCTGAGAAGGAAATGGTAAACTACTGGAGTGTTTTTGCCACGAAAACCCCATGGACAATATTGGTGTGCTCCAGTCCATGGAGTCACAAAGAGTCAGACACCACTGAATAACAACTCAACAAGTCTTCTGGCTCCAAATTCCAGTCTCTAAGTATAAATGGCCCTGGGTATCATCTTAGATATGCCTAACACAGGGAAAGCCAATTATCAGCTCAGTGTGATTTATACACATTATGAAAATGATTTACATACATTATTTTACTTCCTCTCACAACAACCTTGTGCTCTTATCGTCCCCAGTCTACAGATAAAGAAACTGAGGCTGAGAAATATTAAGTAATTTGCCCAAGGTCACATGAGTAGGAAGTATGTGAGGTGGGATTTAAACTCAGAATTTAAACTCTTCCCAAGTCCTGAGTCCAGGTCCACTGTTCTAGCTAATACATCTCTTAGCTACCTCTCATAGTAAGAAAACTCAGTTTCCTGAGTCCATTGTGATGCTCAGCAGCCAACAGAGTAACTATATCTCACAGAATCAAGTGGCCTCTGCGTGGCAACTCATAATTTCCCATACCACTCTTCTATTCTACCACTTGGCTCATCCAAAGTGCTTAATATGCTTATTAATGGATTGAATTCTTAATTGGGACCTTTCTAGCTGTCCATTTCATGGCCCGGCCTTCTGTCTTGAAATGGCTACTTAGGCTTTGTGGAGAAAGTGGGCATTTCCTCCATGCCCTGTCCTTTGCTCCTCACTGACTGGAAACACTGCTACTAGGTGGAAGTCACAGGGTCCCCACTAAGCTAAAATAACATAGATAATGCCAATTTTACTAGGAGATCAATGGATGCAGAGGTAGCATGACACAGTAGAAGTGCTTACTTCTGGAGTCAGAAGACCTGTGTTCAAATCTTGCCTCTGTCACTTAACACATGTGTGAGCTTGTTCAAGCCATTTCTCCTCTCTGGGACTCAGTTTCCTCCTTTGGCAAAGGAAGGTGTCAGATTGAATAGCCTCTGAGGTCTATTCCTAGGCAACTAGGCTCAGTGACAGAGCACTCGAGTTGCTGTGGGAGCAGTCTATGCCACATTAGGCTAGTGCATTGCCAGGAAGGCTTTCTTGCTATCCAGATGAAAACCTCTGCTTTTGCACCTCCTGCCAGTCTCCTGCTCCTGGTCATGCTCTCTGGCCAGTCCTTCTTCTGCCTGACAGGTCCTCAAATACTAAATATCCCCCTCCCAAGACATCTATTCTTCAGGCCAATATCCTCAGTTCCTTTAAGGAACTTCACATTTGCCATTCTTTCCCCAGACTGCCTCGGAAGCCAAAGGGTACTCTGCCACCATATGAGAGACAGTCTCATCAAAACAGATGGGAAGAAGGGCCTGATGGGTCACTGCTATGGCCCCAACAGCTCAAGAGACTCTTAGATGGAGCCAGTAAGAGGTGGCTTGTGAAAAGCTAACTTCCTGGGAGTGAATAAAGATTGAGAGTGAACACCCTTTCTCTGTGAAGCTATTCAGGCTCTCCTGGAAATGAGAGAAATGGTTATTTCTCCTATCTTAACAAACAATTATTGAATTAGGACTAAGGTTTCCTCCTTCTATTTCTCCATTCCCTGTAGGTGAATTAGTCATCTTTTGAAGGGCAGGGATGGAAAAAGAGATGAAATCTTGGGCAGACATACCCCGCCGGGAACCTCAAATCTGTTCAAAAAGTCAAGAAATTTGAGTTTAGGCGATTCAATGGATTCCAGCCCACTGTGTTTTATTCAGACAGGTCTGGGTAAAAATGGATTCCCCCGTTTTGTCTAGATTACCTCCAATGGGGTGACAGTTGTAGATAAGTCTCTTTGACCAAGACTGAGTTATCAGAGTCACGTCTCCCAGACCCTCATTAAAATAAATCTACTTCTCATTATAATGTTCATTCTCTCATTATTTGTCAGAGTTGATTTCTACCCTAAGGTGCACCCTCTTTTCCAAAGGCTTTATAAGTCTTGAAGGTTTCACAGGTTAGCTCTCTTTGATCACTGAGAGGGACAAATGAGCCTGTTTTATTGACTACTTGCTTGCTATAGTTAAGAAAACTGATTCCAATTTACCCAGAAATTTTGTCTCTCAGGAATTTTAAATTGCCACAGAAATTTGGGATAGTGCCCTGAGAGCCAGGTGATCAGAGTTCAAGGTCACAGCTGTGCCACTATTAGTTGCATTACATTGGGCCTCAGTTTCCTCTTCTGTAAAATAAAGAAGTTGAACAGGGGTTCTTAACATTTTTTGTATCCTTGACCCTTTTGGCAATCTGGTAGAACTTATGGACTCCTAAAAATAATATTTTTAAAGCATAATATGAAATATTATGCATTGATGGCTATAACTATAGCCAAACCAAAATACAAATTCAAACCAAAGTGAAACACGGTTATCTATCTATCCATTCATCCATCCATCCATCCATCTATCCATCTATCTATCTATCTCTATCTATCTATCTATCTATCTATCTATCTATCTATCTATCTATCTATCCATCTATGCATCTATTTATTTATTTAAAAATAGGTTCAGGAATCTCTGGTTAGTGCAACTGGCTGAGACCCCAGGCTCCAAAAGTAGGTAGGATGGAAGCAATATCCTTACTTCTGGTTCAGCTCTGCAGCTAGGGAGAAGACCAAAACAGCTCTCAGAATGATTTCATATTTAACTAACAAACTCCAATTATAAGCCAATGAAGAAACTAGGCATTGACCAACACCTAATATCCCATACCAAGATAAGGTTGAAATGTGTTTGTGATTTAGATATAAAGGGTGACAATAAACAAATTAGGAGAACAAAGAATAGTCTATCTCTCAGATCTGTGGAGAAGGAAGGAATTTCTGGCCAAAGAAGAACTAGATAATATTATGGAATATAAACTGGATTATTTTTATTATGTTAAATTAAAAAGGTTTTATACAGACAAAACCAATGCAGCCAATATTAGAAGGGAAGCAGAAAACTGGGAAAAAATGTTTACATCCAAGGATTGTGATAAAGGCCTCGTTTCTAAAATATAAAGAGCATTGACTTAAATTTATAAGAATACAAGACGTTCTCCAATTGATAAATGGTCAAAGGATATGAACAGACAATTTTCAGATGAAGAAATTAAAGCCATTTCTAGTCATATGAAAAAAATGCCCCAAATCACTATTGATTAGAGAAATGCAATTTGAGACAACTCTGAGATACCACTATACACCTCTCAGATTGACTAAGATGACAGGAAAAGACAATGATAAATGTTGGAGGAGATGTGGGAACACTGGACACTAATATATTGTTGGTAGAGTTGTGAACTGATCCAACCATTCTGGAGAAGCAATTTGGAACTATGCCCAAAGGGCTATCAAACTGTGCATACCCTTTGATGCAGCAGTGTCTCTACTCGGTCTGTATCCCCAAAAGATCCTAAAAGAGGGAAAAGGACCCACTTGTGCAAAAATGTTTGTGACAGCCCTTTTTGTAGCAGTAAGGAACTGGAAACTGAATGGATGCCGATCAGTTGGAGAATGGCTGAATAAGTTATGGCATATGAATGTTATAGAATATTATTGCTCCATGAGATACAATCAGCAGGATAATTTCAGAGAGGCTTGGAGAGACATGAACTGATGCTGAGTGAAGTGAGTAGATTATGTACTGATCAACTGTGATGAACTTGGTTCTTTTCAACAGCAAGGTGATCCAGGCCATTTCCAATAGACATGATGGAGAGAACCTTCTACATCCAGAAAGAGGAATATGGGGACTGAATGTGGATCACAGCATAGTATTTTCACCTTTTTTGTTGTTGTTTGTGTGCTTTTTTCTCATTATTTCCCTTTTTGATTTGATTTTTATTGTGCAGTGTGATAATTGTGGAAATATGTTTAAAAGAATCGCACATGATTAACATATATTGGATCACTTGTTATCTAGGGAAGGGGAGTCAAGAAGGGAGGAAGAAGAATTTGGAACACAAGGTTTTGCAAGGGTGGATGTTGAAAACTATCTTTGCAAGTATTTTGAAAATAAAAAGCTCTTATTAAAAAAACACACACAATTACAAGCCAATGATAATTACCCTAAGTAATGGCAGGATTCAATCAAAGATTTATTAAATACCTACTATGTGCCAGGTACTGTGACAAGTACTGAGGATACAAAAAAGAGGCAAAAGACAGTCCCTGTCCTCAAGGAGCTCACAATTTAATTGGAGAGATAACGTGCAAACAAAAACATACAAAGGAAACTATATACAGGATAAGTAGAAAATAATTAACAGAAAGAAAGCATTAGAATTAAAAGGGGTTGTGAAGGCTTCCTATAGAAGATGGTGATTTTAATTAGGATTTAATAGAATTCAGGGAAGGCAGAAGGTAGAGATGAGGAGGGAGAGCATTTCAGAAATGGGGGACAGCCAGTGAAAGTGCCTGGAGCCTAGAGGTGGAGGGTCTTGTGAAACAGCAAGGAGGTTAGTGTCATGGGGTTGAAGAGAATGTGGTGGAGAATAAGATGGAAGAAGACTGGGAAAGTAGGAGGGGGCTATGTTTTTAAGGGCTTTGAATGTCAAACAGGATTTTGCATTTAATCCTGGAGGTGAAAAAGAGCTACTGGAGGAGGGATGTGCTTTAAGAAAAACATTTGACTGGCTGAATGGAGGATGGACTGGAGTGGGGGAAGACTTGAGGCAGGCAGACCCATCAGCAGCCTACTGCAGTGG
>JAJPUD010029644.1:0-13755 GCA_023553655.1 Myrmecobius fasciatus
TGAGGCATAAAAAAAGTATTATGAAGACCTGGAGACCCTCGTCATCAGTGTGCCAAAAGAAAACGGACTTATCATTCTGGGTGGCTTTAATGCCAGAGTAGACATGGCCAACAGTCCTGGGGAGGAGTGGAATTGGAAAAAGCAACAGCAATGATCTCCTGCTCCTGAAGACTTGTTCCTCTCAAGACCTTCTCACCACCACTGTCTTTCACTTGCCCAAGGGCAACAAAACAGTGTGGATGCAGCCTCACAGCAAACATTGCCATTTATTAGACTACATGATTGTAAGAAGATTCAGGATGTCAGAGTGACCAAGACCATGTGGGGCACAGAGTGCTGGACTGACCATAGACTTATCCTCTCCAACCTCAACATTCATATTGGACAATATCGGACATATTGGCCCAAGAGAAGTGCTCATCATCTGAATAGAGCTCTTCTCCAGCTGGGAACAGTTGGCTGCTGACTTGGAGAAAAAGGTTGGCAACAGTAGGGGAAGGGACTCTTAGAAGGCTATGCAATTTAAGGAAGTGTGGGTCAGAAGTAATTTATGGGATTTAGCAAAAGCAATAATCAGAGGAAATTTTCTTTCTCTAAATGCTTATATCAATAAAATAAAGAGCAGATTAATGAACTGAGTATGCATTTTAAAAAACTTTTTAAAAGAATAAATATTAAATCCCCAATTAGACACCAAATTGGAAATCTAAAAATAAATTGATAAAACTGAATATAAGAAAAGTATTGAATTAATAAAATATATATAAAAAACAAATGAAATTATAAATCAATTTCACTATTAAAGATAATAAAAATTAAAAATTTTTAAATAAAATACTAGCTAGGAGACTACAATAATATGTCACAAATATTATGCACTCTGACCAAATGGGATTTATATCAGGAATGCAAGGATGGTTCAATATAAGGAAAACTATAAATATAATGAATTATATCAGTAACAAAAGTAATAAATGTCATGATTATCTCAATAGAATGCAAAAAAAAAAGTTTCTGACAATGTACAACATCTTGCTTAAAAAAAAAGAAACTTGAAAATATAGGCATTTTTTCCCCTTAAAATGATAGGAAATATCTACCTAAAGTCCTCATCAGACATTATCTGTAATGAGTATGAACTAAAAGCCTTCCCAGTAAAATTGGAAGTAAAACAAAGATGCTCATTATAACCAACATTTTTCAGTATTGAACTAGAAATGTTAGAAATAGCAATGAGAAGAAAAAGAAATTGAAGGAATCAAAATGGTCAATTAGGTAATAAAAATATCTTTTTGCAGACAATATGATGGCACACTTAGAAAATCTCAGAGATCCAATTAAAAAGTTACTTGAAACAATTTTAACAAAGTAACATGATATAAAATAAATATATATATATATACACACACCATCAGCATCTCTATATATCACCAACAAAGCTCTATAAGAAGAAACAGTAAGAAATATTTAAAATAATGTAGCCAATATAAAATACCTAGAGTATACCTGCCAAGACAAACCCAAGAATTATAAGAATATGATTAAAAGGCAAAAATAAAGTCAGATTTTAATATTTGGAGGAATATTATAGTGGGCTGAGCCAACATAATAAAAATGACATTTGTACCGATACTAAATTTATTTACAACCATCCCAATTAATTGCCAAAAAGAATTGAGGGTTTTGAGCTGCAAAAAAATAATAAAATTCATTTGGAAGAAGAAAAAATCAAGAATATTAAAGAAATTAATGAAAAAAAATGTAAAGAAAGGAGGTATGGTGCCACAAGATCTTGAATTGTCCTGTAAATCAGTAATTATTGAAACTACTAGGCATTTATTGAAGATGTCATTTTTGAGGTCAAGTTCATAGCTGGGGACACCCACTTTGGTGGAAAGGAGTTTGACAACTGCATGATTAACCATTTCATTGCCAAGTTCAACCAAAAGTACAAGAAGGACTTCAGCAAGAACAAGAAAGCTGTTTACCCTCTGTACACCACTTGTGAATGTGCAAAGTATATCTTCTCTTCCAGTACCCAGGCCAGTACTGAAATTGACTTCCTTTATGAAGGTATCGATTTCTATACATCAGTCACCCAAGCCCATTTTGAAGAACCTCTCAAATTTGCTATGATGCTAAAATGGGGAAATAACAAATGCTGAAAGAGATGTGGAAAAATTGGGACATTAATACACGTTGGTGGAACTGTAAACTAATCCAGCCATTTTGGAGAACAATCTGGAATTATGTCTAAAAATTTATAGAACTGTGTATACCTTTTGACCCAGAAATATCACTATGAGGTCTGTTTTCCAAATGTTTAGAGAAAAAAAAACTTATACATTCTAGAATATTTATATCAGCTCTTTTTGTGATGGCTAAGAACTGGAAATTGAGGGAATGCCATCAGCTGAAGAATGGATGAATAAATTTGGTATATAATTATGATGGAATACCAACTGTGCTTTAAAAAATGGTGAGTATAATACATTGTTGGTGGAACTGTGAACAGATCCAACCATTCTGGAGAGCAATTTGGAGCTATGCTCAAAAAGTTGTCAAACTGTGCATACCCTTTGACCCAGCAGTGTTTCTACTGGGCCTATATCCCAAAGAGATCTTAGAAGAGGGAAAGGGACACCCACCTGTGCAAGAATGTTTGTGGCAGCCCTTTTTGTAGTGGCTAGAAACTGGAAACTGAAGGGATGCCCATCAATTCGAGAGTGGCTGAATAAATTATGGTATATGAATGTTATGGAATATTATTGCTCTGTAAGAAACGACCAGCAGGACGATTTCAGAGAGGCCTGGAGGGACTTGCATGAACTGATGCTGAGTGAAACGAGCAGAACCAGGAGATCATCATACACAGCAACAACAGTATTACATGATGATCAATTCTGATGGACATGGCTCTCTGCAACAAAGAATTGTCTCAAACCAGTTCCAATTGTTCAATGAAGAAAACCATATACACCCAGAGAGAGGGATATGAAATATGGACCACAATGTAACATTTTCATGATCTCTATTGACATTTGCTTGCATTGTGTTGCCTTTCTCTGATTCTTTTTTTTCTTGTAGATAGGATCTTTCTTGCATAACTTCTCAAGCATTTCAACATTATTAACATGTAGTGGACTTCCTGCCATCTAGGGGAGGGGAGGGGACTGGGGGTAAAATTTGTAATGGAAAGCTTTGTAAAGATCAATGTTGGGAAACTACCCATATACATGTCATACAAATAAAAAGCTTTAAATAAAAAAAATGGTGAGTATGACATGTTATACAAATAAAAAGCTTTAATAAAAAAATGGTGAGTATGTTGATTTTAGAAAAACCTAGGAAGACCTGTGTGAAATAATGAGTGAAATAAGCAGAACATTATATATTGTATTGGCAATCTTATTCAAAGAGTAACTGTGTACAGAAGACAGTGGTAAAAGACCATAGTAATCTAATATTTGATAACCCCCATAACCTTAGTTTCTAGGATAAGAATTTACTATTTGACAAAAACTTCTGGGAAAACTTGAAAACAGTATAGCAGAAATTATATTAGGTAAAAGTTGTAAAAATAGGTAAAGTTGCAAAATTACAACATTTTACACTATGCACTAAAATAAGGTGAAAATGGGTACATGATTTAGGCATAAAGAATGATATCATAAGCAAATTAAAAGATCAAGGAATAGTTTATCTGTCAGATCTATGGAGAAGAGAATAATTTATGAACAAAAAAGAGATAGAGCATTAAAAGATGTAAAATGGGTAATTTTAGCTATACTACATTTAAAAGTATACAAACAAAACCAATGCAACCAAGATTAGAAGGAAAACTGAAAGCTGGCAAACAATTTTTTACAGCAATTTAGAGAAATGAGTCAATTTTTTTTTAATTTTATTTTATTTGCATAACATATGTATGGGTAATTCTTCAACAATAACCCTTACATAGCTTTCCGTTACAAATTTTTCCCCCCAACTTCCCCACCCCTTCCCTAGATGGCAGGATATCCACTACATGTTAATTATGTTAAAATATTGGCAAATCGAATATATGTATACATATTTCCAAACTTATCATTGTTGTGCAAGAAAAATCTTATCTACACAAACGATATATCAGATAAAGGAAACACAATGTAAGCAAACATCAATCAAGGAGTATGAGAATGTTATGTTGTGGTCCACATTTCGCATCCCTCTCTCTGGGTGTATATGGCTTTCTTCAGTGAACAATTGCAGGTGGTTTGAGACATAGCATTGTTGAAGAGAGCCATGTCCATCAGAATTAATTGTCATATAGTACTGTTGTTGCGGTGTATAATGATCTCCTGGTTCTGCTCATTTCACTCAGCATCAGTTCATGTAAGTCTCCCCAGGCCTCTCTGAAATCATCTTGCTGGTCATTTCTTACAGAACAATAATATTCCATAATGTTCGTATACCATAATTTATTCAGCCATTCTCCAATTGAAGGGCATCTATTCAATTTCCAGTTTCTAGCCACTACAAAAAGGGCTGCCACAAACATTCTTGCACATGTGGGGCCTTTTCCTTTCTTTATGATTTCTTTGGGATATAAGCCCAATAGAAATGCTGCTGGGTCAAAGGGTATGCACAGTTTGATAACTTTTTGAGCATAGCTCCAAATTGTTCTCCAGAATGGCTGTATCCGTTCACAGCTCCACCAATAATGCATCAGTGTCCCAGCCCTCCCACAACCCCTCCAACATGAAATGAGTCAATTTTTTAAGACTATAAATTATTCTCCAATTGATAAATGATTAGAGGATATCAACAGGCAGTTTTCAAACAAAGAAATCGAAGCTAACTATAGTCATGAAAAGATGCTCTAAATGCAAATTAAAATAATTCTTAAGTGCCACCACTTACTGGCTAGAGAACACCAGAGGTGGATGAGCTAAAAAGGGCTCAGCAGCTTTCACACTAGTGATACTTGTTCTCCCTGAACACTTTGGCTATCCCCTAGGAAGGGGGAAAATGGATGTTGTGTTTGGATAACAAATGGATAAAGATTGTACATATAATCCAGTTCAGGAGAAACAAGTTCATACATAAGTGCTCAAAGGAGGGATGTAAGAAGAAATAAATGTGCTCCAAGACAATCCCAATAAACTTTGGATAGAAAACACCATTTACATCCAGAAAGAGAACTATAGAAATTGAATGTAAATCAGCACATACTATGTTCACTTCTTTTTCCTGTTTTTTTTTCTTCTCCTGTAATTTTCCCCTTTTGTTCTGATTTTTCTTTCAATATGATTCATAAAAAATGTGTATTTAAAAAAGTTAATATACAGGTATAACCAAAAAAATAAAATAAACACATACACACACACAAAGAAATGTACAAGCTGGTGTGTGAGCAGTGGAAAGACAATGTCTGCATTAAACACAGTTATCCTGTGGATCATAACTGCAAACTAGTGACCTAGTGGCAGGATGTGCAGCGTATAATGGGATCTTTGGAATTGATTCATTTGGAGTTTCAAATTGTCTTCCAATTAGTTAGCTAAGTGAATAAGGGGGAAATAAAGGAACTGATGGTCATGTGACATTTCTGGCAACCAATTCTATGCATTTTTATAAAATTTGAAGTAATGTGAGTTTTCCCACAAAACATGTCATTTACCTTTGGTTAACTTTTATCTGAAAGCATTTTCTTACACTTCTCAGGGATTATTGTAAAAACTTTTCATTAAAAGTTTGCTTTAAAACCAGTCTTATATTGGACATGGGATCAACTTCATCAACTCCATTAGTTAGAACCAAAAGTGGTGCCTTTAAATGATAACTTTGTACCTTTATGCATGGCAGCTAGGTGGCTCATCTTCATGAATTCAAATCCTACTCCAAACACTAGCTGTGTCACCAGGGGCAAGTCACTTATCCCTGTTAGCTTTATAACATTTAAAGCTTTATAGCAACTCTATAGCTAATAGCATCTATAAAATGAACTGAAGAAAGAAACAGCCAATCACTCCAGCATCCTTGCCAAAATGGCTTCCTAAAGAGTCAGCCACAACTGAAGCAGCATAGTAACATTCAAATACTTTGTGCATTTTCATTGTAACTTTACACCTTAAATTATAACTTTTGTTGCCAGTGCTTTTTGATTATAGCTTAATTAAAAGCTGTGCTGGGAAGTCAAAAATAGCCTTTATAGCATTGGTTGGGGGCAAGGGTGTCAGTCTGTTCTGGAGCTGAGCTACTAAAAGTTCTTGTACGTTTGTTTTTAATAAATTGACCAAGTTTGGGTGGATTAAAAGTATATATCTTTTTTTTTTTTAAGGAAAGATTCCTGTCTTTATCTTTCCCATAAGACCTAGAAATGCCCCCTTTTTTCCTTACAATTTAGTCATGACATTTTGAACAGAATATTTTAATGTGAATCATTCCTTTAATTAACTGAGCGACTTCGGCCCAGCTCTTCCCACTCATAAGGCCCTCAGCCTGTGCTCAGCTGTGAAATCTGCAGTGCCAGAGATGAGTGGGCAGGCACCCCAGGGGAAGAGAACCTCCGCTGACCGCTCTAGAGCCTCGGGACCTAGACCCCTGGTTCTGCCGGTTCATCTTAGCATTTGGGGGCGCCGCCGTCCACAGCTGCAATGCTGAGACCCGCGGCGGCCCGAGGGCACCGCGCTCAGCCAGCATCTCCTCCGGGAGAGGGAGCTTTGTCCAATCGCCCCCATCCTTCCTTACTCCCGGCGGCCGCTCCCTTTCCAAAAAGCGGGTGAGATTCAGTAGCATGCAGACATTGTCCCCGTGGTGAGGGGTCTGAAGGCCAGCAGGGAGTGAGCTAGGGAGTGTGTGGGTGTGCGCGTGTATATGTGCATGCGCGCTAGGCTAAGGACTACTGGGCTTTGGACTCCAAGGACTGAGCAGCAGCGGGAGAGGGGGCGGCCGCGGCCCGCCGAAGGTACCTGGGGGCGCCTGGTCAGCGAAGCCCGTAACGATGTCAGCGAGAGCCCGTCGGTTGGCGGCGGCGGCAGGGGCTGGGCCACCTCCAGGAGCGAGCGTCCTCGTGGACAGGCTCCGGTAAAGGGACAGCATGAACTGGTGCGGCACCACAGGGGGAGATGAGCCGTTCCTGATCGTCGAGCCGGCGCTCAGCCGCGGTCCTTGGGCTATGGCCGACGGCGACAGGGGACTGTCCACAGTGCTGGCCGTGTCCGTTGGGCCCCTTCTGGCGCCGCCGCCCGGGTCCCCACCCTGGCCAGCCCCCTGGGCCCTCAGGACCGCGGCCGCCTCCAGCCCGTCCCGGGGGCGGAAGGCGCTCAGGAGCCAGAGGCAGAGCGCCGCAGCAGCGCCCAAGGTCCATCGGGGGCTTCTCCCGTGCCGGCTGCGCGCTGCTGCGACGCCGCTGCTCTCGGCCGCCCTGGGCGCTCCTCGCCCCTCTGCTCCTTCTCGGAGGGAGCCGCGCTCCGGTGGCCTCAGCGCTGCCCTCTCCGGCCCTCTTCTCCTCACGCCTCTCCTCCCCTGCAGGCTGTAGGTGCGCGCACGTGCGTTGGCTCTGGGACCCCCTCCTCTCCCCCAGGACATTCCCAAGGTGTGATTAAAGTGTCCTGGCAGGTGACCCTGCTTAGCCACAGGCTCTGTGAATCAGCCAGGGGCCAGTGAGACACAGGCTCCCGGTCCTCCTACAGCTTGGCTCCTAAGGCTAAGAGGGTGGAGGGCTCTCCACCAGCCCCCCCCCCCCCCAGGGCTTCTGGGTGGCCCAGAGCTTCTGTCTGATCATGATGGGCAAAACGGGCATAACCATGGGCAGAAGTGAAGGCACTTACTCCATGCCAGCCCAAATGAACTGAGATGTATTGAATTAAAGACCTGGACAGGAGAGAGAAGGAATCAAGCAGAAGAGCTGGCTGCAATGGACCTTCCTCCCCAACCTGGCCAAATGGCACAGATGGGTTCCAGGGGACCTCAAAGCCCATCTCCTCCAGAAAGCCTTCCTTGCTGGCCTTCCCTGGGCCTGCTACTTCTCCTGGTGACTAAGACATCCGGCCATCCTGCCCTACAACTCTGGGACAGGCCCTGCTGCTTTCCAAGCTTTTCTTTGGCCCTAGAATTTGACTGTGAGCTGCCTGAAGGCAGAAATTGAGGTTCCCCCACAGCACAGTCCTGGCCTTTCACCCAAGGGAGACTAGATAACTACTGCATTGTTGTCTAAGAAGAAAGGTGGAAGGCCAAAGAGGAGGATGGAAGGTCAGGCAGCTTGCCTAAAGCAGCTGTTCTGAGCTGTCGCTACAGCCCAGTATTAGAGACCATGGGCCCAAAATTCTTTTTGTTGTTGTTGTTATTTCTTTGCAGACTACGCTGTCTCCTAAATTTATTTATTTTTAATACACATTACTTTTTGAATCATGTTGGAAGAAAAAAATCAGAGCAAAAGGGAAAAATCATGGGAGAGATTAAAAAAAAAAAAAGAAAAGAAAAGAAAGAAAAAAAAGAAAAAAGAAGTGAACCCAGCATGTATTGATTTACATTCAGTCTCCTTAGTTCTTTTTCTGGATGCAGATGGCATTTTCTGTCCAAAGTCTATTGGGATCACTTTGGATCACTGAATTACTGAGAAGAACCCAGCCTTTCTTAGTTGATCATGGTATTGCTGTTACTGTGTACAATGTATCCTAGTTCTGCTTGTTTCCCTCAGCATCAGTTTGTGTAAATCTTTCCAGACCTTTCTAAAATCATCTTGTTCATCATTTTTATAGGACAATAATATTCCATTATCTGCATATACCACAGCTTGTTGAACTATTTCCCAACTGATGGGCATCTATTATTATCCATTTCTTTGCTACCACAAAGAGAGCTGCTACAAACATTTTTGTGCATGTGGGTCCTGTTCCCTCCTTTAAGATTTCCTTGGGATACAGACTTAGTAATGGCACTGTTGGGTCAAAGGGTGTGCACAGGTGTATATTCCTTTGGGCATAGTTTCAAATTGCTCTCCAGAATGGTGGGATCATTTTGTAATTCTACCAACAAGGCATTAGCTTCACAGTTTCCCCACATTCCCTCTAGCATTTATCATTATCTTTTCCTGTCATCTTAGCCAATCTGAAAGGTGTGAGATGTACTCCAGAGTTGTTTTAATTGCATTTCTCTAATCAATAGATTTAGAGCATTTTTTTCATATAACTTTAGATGGCTCTAATTTCAATTTCTGAAAATTGTTCATATCCTTTGACCATTTATCAATTGGGGAATGACTTGTATTTTTATAAATTTGACACAGTTCTTTATATATTTTAGAAATGAGACCTTTATCAGATAAATTGGCTATAAAGAATTTTTCCCCCAGCTTTGTACTTCCCTTTAAATCTTGTTTCTGCTGCTTTTGTTTTTACAAAAACATTTTTTTAATTAAAGCTTTTTATTTTTCAAAACATATGCATGGACATTTCTTTAACATTAGCCCTTGCAAAATCTTGTGTTCCCAACTTTACCTCCCTTCCCCCACGCCCTCCCCTAGATGGCAAGTAGTCCAATATATGTTAAATATGGTAGAAATATATGTTAAATCCAATATATGCATACATATTTTTACAATTATCATGCCACACAAGAAAAAAAAAGAGAAGCAAAATAAGATTCAAGCAAACAACAAAAAAGAGTGAAAATGCTATGTTGTGAACCACACTCAGTTCCCACAGTCCTCTTTTTTTATGATTTTAAAATTTTATTAAAGCTTTTTATTTACAAAACATATGCATGGGTAATTTTTCAACAATGACCCTTGCAAAGCCTTCTGTTCCAAATTATCCCCTCCTCCCCCCCCACTCCCTCCCCAAATGGCAGATAGTCCAATACATGTTAAATAATATATGTTAAATCCAATATGTGTATATATATATATATATATATATATATATATATTTATACAGTTATCTTGCTGCACAAGAAAAACTGTTTTCCCAGAAATTTTTGTCAGATAGTGAGTTCTTATTCCAGAAGCTGGAGTTTGGGGAGTTATCAAATACTAGATTGCTATAGGTCTTGATTATTGTGTCATGTGTATCTAATCTATTCCACTGATCCACCATTCTATTTCTTAACCAGTACCACATGATTTTGATGACTACTGCTTTATAATAGAGTTTTAGGTTTGAGGCTGCTAAACCACCATCCTTTGTAATTTTTTTTCATTGATTCCCTTCATATTCTTGACCCTTTGTTCTTCCAGGCGAATTTTGTGGTTATTTTTTCTAGTTCAATAAAATATTTTTAGCAGTTTGATTGGTATGGTACCAAATGGTCAATTTAGGCAGAATTGTCATTTTTATTATATTAGTTCGGCTTACCCATGAGCAATTGATATTTTTCCAGTTCTTTAGATCTGACTTTATTGTGTGAAAAGTGTTTTGTAATTGTGTTCATATAGTTCTCGGGTTTGTCTTGTCAGATAGACCCCCAAGTATTTTATTTTGTCTACAGTGATTTTAAATGTAATTTCTCTTTCTGTCTCTTGCTGCTGGGCTTTGGCAGTAATATATAGAAATGCTGGATTTGTGGGTTTCTTTTACATCCTGCAACTTTGCTAAAGCTGTTAAGTGTTTCCAGTAGGTTTTCGGATGATTTTCTAGGATTCTCTAAGTATATCATCATATCATCTGCAAAGAATGATAGTTTTATTTTCTCATCGCTTATTCTAATTCCTTTATTTTTTCCCCTTTCTTATCACTAAGCCAACATTTCTAGTACAGTGTTGAATAATGGTAATGATAAAGTCTTCAAGCTCTGCTTTGCCCCACACTGGAAAACCCTTCCCAACCTAGGATGACCAGAGCAGGAAAGGGTGTCCTGAAGGTGGCCTTTAAGAGATAGTGAGCAGGGTCTCCTCCTCTTCTTCTCTCCCCCTCTCCTCCTTCTCTTCTTTTTCTTTCTCCTTATATTCTCTTCCTCCTCTTCTTAGCTTACCTCCTCCTCTTCCTCCCCGGTCACACTGAGAGAAATCTCTACAAATCCCAGGCCAGGATCCTTGGCTCCTGCCAGTTGCCCCAGGGCAAGGTTTCAGCAGGTCTTTGAAGTGTCCCTCATCCTCTCCCAATGAAAAGCCCTGCCTGCCCTGGGTTACTAAAGGTAACAGTCCCAGCATCCTCCTGGCCTTCTCATGGAGGTGATATAGTAGGGGAGTGGGGAGAAGGACGAAGTGGGTACAGGAGGAGATGATGGGGAGCAAGGAAAGAGAGGAGGAAGAAGGGGAGAGGCAGATGAGAGAGGAGGACAAAGAGGAGGCAATGGAGGAGAAGAGGAAAAAAAGTCTTTCTTTCCACAGCCTAGGAGCCAGGATAGTTATGGGCCCTGAAGAAACTGCACGGGCAGAACACTTCCACCTGATGTTCACTGAAGTAATAGCAGCTCCTGGGAAGGCCTCTGCCACTGGATCTGGCAGACCAAGTCTCCTGGCCAAACAGGTTCCCAGCAGAAATCTTGGAGAAGAGTACAAAGAATATCTCAGGCAACCTATCTATTTGACTGAAGGGGATATTGAGTCCTAGGCAAGAAAAGAAACTTGTTAAAGAATCAGTCACTGGCTTACATGGCTGGGCTTTGCTCCATTGGGCTGGCTGAGGGGATCAGCTTGGCACTGTCCTTAAAAGGTGACCTGAAAAATGGGAATGGTGTGGGGAGAAAGAGCAGGAACTTCCATGGACCCCACCCACTCAGCCCAATGCAGCTGCTCTGGGTAAAAGCCCCATAAGTATTTCCCTGACCAGGGAGCCACTTGCCCTCCAGGTGGCTCAGAGAAAACAGAGCAAGAGTCCTGGTGCATGTGCTCCTGGAAATATCCCAGGTCTTCAAGTCTTGTGCCTTGGGTCCCAATTCAGAGGGACTTCTCCATCACATCACCTCCAGAAGGAACTCCATGTATTTGGTATCTGCCTGGGACCCCAGTTCAAAGGTGGACTCTATCTCTGGCTTGCTTCTCCCTTTCCCACTCTTGAGTGTCAGTTTCCCCCTCTGTAGACCAGATATTCCCCAAAGTCCTCTCCAATACTCCACTGGGGTGACAACAGGGGGACAGACTCTCAGCTGGATTTTAAGGGATTGGGAGGGCAGCCTGGGAAGGAGAGATCTCTCCTGTTAGGAGGAAAAGGGAGAGCCTTCACTGTCTCATCCAGATCCCCCTGAGGGAAACTCAAGTAGCTACAAGGGAGCCCTGGGAACCCTGGGGTAGAGACAACCTAGATTACAATCCCATAGTCTTAGGGTGCCTCCTAGGGCATTGAGAATTAAGTGCTGCTCAGGGCCAAAGTGAATCAAAGGCAAAACTTGTGTCCCTGACTTTGAAGACAATACTCTACTACCACACCATTTTCCATTTGGGTAACTGAGGCTCAGAATTGGTGGGGCTCATCCAGGCTCACTTAGCTAGTAGGTGTCAGAAGCTAGGCTCAGGGCCTGGACTTTGACCTGGTTAGTCTACTGCAGCTCTAGCAGGGAGACAAGACAAGCCTTGGAGAGAACTGCTCACCTGACATCTCATGCTGTGACCTGAGCAGCTCTTAGGCTGCTGCTTCGGGCCATGAGGACATGGTGCAGCCTTCACTCATCCTTTCAGTTGCAGCATCCTTCAGGAGATGGCCTTCTCCTCTAAGAAGTTATAGAAGGAATCACCCTGTAGGCAGCCATCACTCATCTCTAAATACTGCCACCTTCTGGACTAATGGGGAAGCCTCCAAGGCCAGAAAGTGCCATCTGTTAGAACCCTGGGGCTGAGGGAAGAACACACAGAAAAGCAGAAGAGACCTTCGTGAGGTCCAGTCTTTGGCAGTTATTCCTGTTTCAGCTGCCAATCATTTCTGATACAGCCCCCAATCAGAGGGACACACCAGGAGTCGCTGGTCATCCATGGCCTTTGGCAAAGGGGCAGAGTGTGGAGCCTACCAGAAACACATGTTCATTCTGTGGAAAGTTTGTGGATTCAGATTTGGGAGGGGAAGGAGCTTCCCAATTGCCCTCTTATGTGAAAAGTAAAGGGAATAAACTAGACAATTTCTAAATCCTCTTCTAGCTCTATCAACCCAAGTCAGAGTCAGAGTAGTTTTCCTTCTAGAGGAAAAGGAGAACAGTCTTTGAGTTGAGGTATCCCACCAACCTGAAATATCCCACTGAGCTGAGATGGTCCACTGTCCTGAGATATCCCACTGAACAGATTTAAGACTTTATATGCAGAATTTAAGACCTGAAGGTGAGGGGAAACTTACCTAAAAATAAAGACTCGGATTTTATAGATCTAACAATAAACAAGCATGTATTAATTATCTATTGTGTGCCAGACACTATTAAGGGCACAAGAGTGTAAATATAAAGGGAAAACAACAACAGCAACTTCTACTCACCAAGAGGCTACTTGGCCACAGTGACAGGGCTCATATGGAGCAGAGACAAGATTGGAACTCAAATCCTTGATTAAAAATCCTGAGCAGACAGGCCATGTGGTAGGATGGAAAAGGTATTTCATTAGCCTCAGGAGAAACCCAGATTCTTTGATATTCATTAGATTAATGAACCAGTAGGAGCCTTCCTAAGGAAAATAAGCTCCCTGAGGGCAGGAACTTTCCTATTTGAGTCTCTCTTTTCCCTAGTCTAATTTTCTGTGAGACATTTAGGCAGTTACCTTGTGGATTGATTGTTTGACTACCTATATGACTACTACTCAAAGATTGTTCTTCCTTCCTTCCTTCCTTCCTTCCTTCCTTCCTTCCTTCCTTCCTT
>JAJPUD010029645.1:0-13754 GCA_023553655.1 Myrmecobius fasciatus
CCAGGGACGATGCCCACGAGCTGAGGCGCCCAGGCACGGCGCAGTTCCCCCTGCCAGGGTTCACCTCACGCAGCAGGCGGGTCTCCAGCAGCTCCTGGTAGGCCCTCTCGGACTCCTCACACCGGTCGTGCTTTTGCAGGTCCAAAGCCTTGTGGTACAGGGAGAAAGCTTCTGCTTCCTGGCAGGGAACAAAGGAAAGGATGCAATCCATGTGTGGGTGCCTGGGCCCCGGGGGGGGGGGGAGGAGGACGGGCCCCGCCCACTCACCTGTGCCTCCTTGGTCTGGGTCTTGTGGCTCTTGAAGGTCCCTTCATGGTCATCCTCCACAGTGGAGCTGGCATTCAAGGCTGCAATGCGGATCTAGAGCCAGGGCACAGACCAAATCCCATGGACGCCAGGCTAGGGAGCCTCGGCGCCCCTGGACAAAGAGGGCACGGGCCCCGGATCCCGCACCTCCTCCCTCCAAAGACCCTGCCGATGGCGAGCACCGAGCGCCCCCCTCGTCTGGGCACCTCGGGGAGAGCGGGGGCTGGGGTTCTCATCCCCCCATGAACAACAGGGAAAACACCGTCCCTGGGCCCCAAAGCCGGGGGGGGGCCTGCCCCTCCAAGGCCCCCCACCTCCCATCTGTCCCTTGGGTCAGGTGCATCCCAGCCCCTTCCAAGCTGGACTAGCTCACCCTCACTCACCCACCTCTGTAAAATGGGCCAGCAGCAGCCGGCGCCTCCAAGGAGAAGGAGCGCTCAGCACCCAGCCGGCCACAAGAGCCGTCCCCCCAGAAAGGTCCCTGGGGAGATAGCTCGCACCCAGACCACCCCCAGGCCCCTCTCACTCACCATCTCTGCAGGGGGCAGCACTGCCCCTTCAGATCATCCCCCGTCCAGGCCCAGGTCACTTCTGAGAAAAAAAACGAGGGACCTGAGCGGGGACCCCAGGCCCTGCCCATCCCCCAGGCAGCACGCCAAGCCCCCCACCCCGGCTCACTGCCAGGCCCCGCTCCCTCTGCACTGGGAGGAAGACCCCCGGCCCCACCCCCAGCCCTGGCCCCCAGCTGCCTCGGTGTCCTCCTGGAAACACGGGAGACCCTAACGGCACCCACCTGGTGTGAGGGCCCAGATGGGGGGCCCCCCAACTCACACCCACATGCACACAGCAAACCCACAGCTACACACAATAAACACACATACGACAAACACACACCTGCATACAATAAACACACATACAACAAACATATACACAAAACAGGCAAAAATACAATAAACACACATATATACAATAAACGCATACAACAAACACACACGTACACAAAACAGGCAAACACACACATACACACAATAAACACAAGCAAAACACACACACAATAAACACACATGCAACAAACACATATACACAAAACAGGCAAAAACATGCATGCACACAATCAACACAGGCAAAACACAATAAACGGCCCCCCAACTCACACCAGCAAACCCACAGCTACACACAATAAACACACATACAACACACACAAAACTGGCAAAAACACACATATGCACAATAAACAGGCAAAACACACACACAATAATAAACACATACACACACAATAAACACACGGCAGTAGACACATAAGCACACATACACACAAAACAGGCAAAACACACACCTGCACACAATAAACACATGAAATGCACGCATGCACACAATGAACACACATACAACAAACATACATGCACACAAAGCGGGCAAACACACTCACACAATAAACACACATATAATACAATAAACAGGCAAAAACACACATGCATGCAATAAACACAGGCAAAACACACACAATAAACACCTGGTAATAGACACACATAAACACATAAACACACATCCACATAATAAACACCTGCACACACATACAACAAAGACACATGCACACAAAACAGACAAACACACACAATAAACACACATGCAACAAACACACATCCACACAATAAACAGGAGGAAACATACCTACACACAATGAACAGAGGCAAAACATACCTACACACAACAAATACACATACAACAAACACACATGCACACAATAAACACAGGCCAGACATACACATAATAATAAACACGTACACACACAATAAACACATGGCAATAGATGCATAAGCACACATACACACAGAGCAGGCAACACACACACCTGCACACAATAAACACACAGACATACAATAAACACATATAACACACCCACGACAAACAGGGGGGGGGGGGCAGGGGTGGTGCCGGAGGCCCAAGCGGGTGGCCAGCAGCTCCACGCAGGGGCCAGCCAGACGGGCACGAGGAGTCCCGGCTCTGGAAGGCTCTCACACCCAGCGTGCCAAGGAGGCCGGCACTGAGAAGCCCCTGGGCCCCCGAGAGCTGAGAACTGAAAAGAAAGGCGGGGGCCCCAACCAGAGCCCGTTGCTCCCAGCCTGCCCCGGAGAAGTGCCCGGTCTGAGGGTGTCTGGGAGGGCGCTGAGGTGCCCCGAGCCCAGCATGGAGGGGCAGGGGGGGCACGGAGAGCGCCAACAATAACAATCAGAAGAGAATGGCATTCACCCTGCTGGGGGCAGGGGGCTGGGGGCGGCCCGCTTCTGCTCCGTGGGAGCCCCACTGAAAATGGAGTGCTGCCCAAAAGCAGGCTAGGGGGTCCGGCCCACGGACTTGGCCCTGAGTCTCCCCTTCTGTTCCCTGTGGCCTCTGCCTTCTCCCTTCCATGGACCCAAATGTCCTCCAGGGTTGAGATGCTGCCTGCAGGGCCTTCTGATTAGGCGGCTGACTCAGGGGGAAACTGAGGCAGGGAAGGTTCAGAGAGCCCAGAATGCTCTTGTGCCACGGGGGAAACTGAGGCATGGCAGGGACCAGAGAGGCCAGCATCCTCTTGTGACATGGGGGGAAACTGAGGCAGAATGGGGGAGAGGACGCAGGCCCCGCCACCCCGTAACCCCAACCCACCAACCGCAGCCCCCGCTCACCCACCTGGGTTTCCTGACAACTGTTTAGGTCGCTCCTCGGCTCGGTGCAACCTCGCGCAGGCGCAGAAGGGAGAGAAAAAGCCGGCGCGGGAGCCGGCCAACAATGCGAGCGCCGAATGGCTGCTGCTCCGGGCGACTTCGGCCAATCGGAGAGGAAAGGGCGGGTCTTCTGGTGACGTCACGGAGGCCCTACCCCGGGAAGGAGGGCTAATTCGTCTTTGTTTCCGGGGAGTGGCCGAGACGGTCAGAGGGTGGGCCTCTTCCCAAAGAGAGGGACGGAAGGGGCCGGGGAGAAGAGGGACCGCCCCTAGGGCACAACAGGAAGTGGGCTCTGAGGGCAGGGAATGGCGGAAGTGACCTCACAGCGGAGAGAAAAGGAGCCCTCCCCCGTCCTCCCAAGGCGGGGCCCTTAGTCTGATGTAGAGATCGCGCTAGCCCGGAAAGGGAGGAGCTCTGGTGGGGGAAGGAAGTAGAAGGAAAGTGGGCGGGGCCACGACCGAAAATGCCCTCCCGGGGCGGGACCGGACCGCAGCCCGACTTCCCAAGCGAGAGGGCGCTCTCACGCTCTGCGGGAGCCAGCATAGAGTAGGCGCCTACTGTGCACCTCAGGCACTCAAGGGCCATGGGGCTCCTGGTAGGAACCAGGACCTCAGTCCTGGCTGCCCCAGGCCTGGCCATGGGAACGGAGACCCTCCTCGAGCCCCGGGGGCCTGGGCCTGCCAGCCAAGCCACTGCCCCGCCCTTGGGAAGGGTAGAGTGGCCCTGAGCTTCTGGGCCCCCGGGGCACTTCCCAGAGAGGGGGAGGGGAAGAGAAAGGAGGCCCCAGCCATTTGTACACAATGGGAGGCACACACCTGACGCCCGAGTGGCGGTGGCGGAGGCAGAATTCGAACTCGGGCTCCCCGCAGAGCTTGCCTTCGAGTTGCTTGACCATCAGCGGGCCTGGGGTGAACTTCAGGGTTGGGGCAGCAGGTACCCGGCCAAGTGGCTCTCCCTTTGACGCCATCCGGGTGGCCACCTTGTCCACTTGGCCGCCGTGCGGTGGAAGATCTAGGTCCTAACTGATTTCTGCCCACCTTCCTCAACTCTCATCCCTCGCCCCCAGCATCCCCTCACCCCCCAGCATCGCCTTGCCCCCCAGCATCGCCTCATCCCCTGCGTCCCCTCACCCCCCAGCGTTGATTTGTCCCCCAGCATCGCAGCCATTTCAGACCCGGTGACCCCCCTGAGCACCTCTGCCCAAGGAGACACACTTCCCCATTTCCTTTGAATGGTCAGCTGGGTTAGAAGGAGAGACAGCTTTCTTGTCTCATAAATTGGGCGGCTACTTGTAGAGCTTTGGGCCTAGAGTCAGGAAGACCCAGGTGACCCTGGGCACGTCTGCCTCGGTTTCCTAACCTGTCAAATAAGCTGGAGAAGGAAATGGCAGACTACCCCCAAAGTGACTGTTGCTAATAGGGCAAGCCGGCCCTACGGGTAAGGAGACCCATTGTTCTGATTCAGGCTCTCACTTGGCGGGAGCTAGCTGAACCAGTGGGAACACTCAGGCAACGTTGGGAGTGCTGGGTCCTGCACCAAGTTGTTTAGAGGAGGATCCTCAGAGGCTCCCTGTCTCCCCCTTTTAAGAACACTTCCCCTGGAGTCTCCTGCCTCTCTGGGACCAAAAGGACCACCGGGAACCCCTTGTTCGCATGACAACCCTCAGGTCTCCGGCCATAGACGCCCCTCGTGGTGCCCTGAGGCTTCTCAGCTAGAGGCAGCAAGGTGGCTCAGGTGAGTCCGAAAGAGCTGATTTCCAATCCCACCTGAGACACTAGCTGTGTGACTCTGGCCAAGTCACTTTCCCCGTGTCTGCTTTAGCTTCCTCGTCTGTAAAACAGAGAGCGCACATACTTCACGGGGTATACCACAAGGATCAAACAAGAGAAGATCAGCAGTTCTTCTCCAACATAAAGCTCCCCAGGCCCTTCCCCATCCTGGCTGCCCTCCATGGGACATGCTTTGGCTGGTCAGCATCCTTAAGCTGGGACCTCCAGAAAAGCCCACAATGCCCCAGAGGAGCCCAGCACGACAAGGTGAGGGGTAGCAGGACTCTCCATCTCCACCCCCTGTGCCTTTCTTCTGACAGGCCCCAAGATTAGAAAGCAGCAGGACCCCTCTGCCGCTCCTCTCTGACCGGACTCAAGGTTAGGGCGCAGTGGGACCCCCTGTGTCAGCTGCCACTATCTGCACTGGCACCTGCCAGCAGCCAGCCTGCCATCTTGTTCAGATTTGGGGCTATTTAGCCTGGTGTCCCCCACTTTGTTCATGTAAAGGCGACCTTTTCTTGATACCCAAGCACAACAGTCTCACCATCAGCCCACATGACTCCACCCTGTTTGGCTGAGCCCGGCGCTCTGGCTGTCGCCATGTTCTCTGGTTCTTAGTTCCATTTTGGCCACAGTGAGTTAGAGAGGAGACGCTGGAGACCCGAAGGCTGGACCTGTGAACTAGGGACAGCGGCTGGGAGAAGGGGTGAGATTCCAGGGACCAGAAAGTAAGGGGAGGGCTCCGGCCTGATGGCACACCCCGCTAATGGAGGGGGTGGAGGGGCAGGATGAGCAGAGGCTGAAGGGGGACCACAAAGGGGCACCAGCAGGGTCTGGCCAGCTACAGAAGGAGAAACACAGAAGAGAGAAACAAGATCAAGAAAGTGGATGGAGAAAAGGCCACAGGAGCGTGCTGACGACATGGACACAGGAAACCTTGGGGGGCAGTTTGATTATGAAGAAAAGGAGGAAGTGAGGGACCCGGGGGCTGGTCACAGCCACAGGACAGGGCCAAACTTTGGCCCAATTTAGGACACTATCCAGCACTCAGAATGGCTACAGCATCCACCTCCCAGGAGCTCTCTGGGTTAGGGTTAGGAAAGGCCTGGACTCCCCCTCTTCCTTCAGTGTCACCCTCAGGGCCCCTCCTGCCACCCTTTCATACCCCAACTTAGGCCCAGCAGCTGTGGGAAGGGCAGCCAGGGCTTTGGACAGTGTGAAGACACCCAATGAGGCAGAAGGAATCCAACCGTGTTAACTGTGTCTAGTCGTGCTCCAGAGTGGGTGCAGCCCCTCCCTGAAGCCCATCAAGCCCAAGGGAGATTGTGCTTAATTAGGGCCCCAGAGTCCTGATGCTGAGCTCTGCCTGTAACCTCGGACCCCTGCAGCCCCCACCCACCCCCTCAGCCTCTGCCTTTAGGCATGGAAAAAACCAGTCAGTGCTCAACTAAAGGCAGAGCTCCATTTTATTCTACTGTCCCCAAGGAGAATCCTGGGTGCAGGTCCGGCAGCACCATCTCTGGGCTGCTCACAGAAACGTCATCACTGTGCCCTTCTTGCCAATTTGCCAAGGCTCCAAGGGGTAGAACCGAATGTTAATTCTGCAGGAAGGAAGAATACAAGTTGGTCATGGTCCTGACTCACCGAGAGCTCTAAGTCCAGAACGCTCTGCTCAGCTGCCAAGGCCGCCCAAGCTGCTCTTTGGAGCCTGTGTATGCAGCACCCAGGGAAGCAGGCTCTGCCCACTGGCTAGGTTAGCCCCTGACCACTGCCCAAGTTCCTCCTTCCTCCTGGGTCTGTGGGTCAGCTACCCTGAGGTGAGAGTGCCCAGGAGCTCCTCACTGGGCTCTGCACTGAGCACCTTGGGCATTTAAGCAACTCTGCCCCTTCATTCTACACAGGGGTCTAAGGCCCAGACACATCCAGCAACTTGTCATAGCCAAAGGCAGTCAAACACAGCCCGGATCAGAACCCAGGGCTCTCAGCTCCACTCCCATACAGCCAAGCAGAGAAATCAATAACTACAGAAACAGAAAGGGACCTGGACTTCAATCCTATCACCTTGTCCCTCTTAGCCCCAAACATCCTGCCAGGGACACCAGACTGGGCCATGTGGCTCATCACCATCACCCCCACCAGGAAAAGGGCACCCCTGTACACAGAACACCAAGCCAAGAGTCAAGAAGGCCTGAGTTGAAACCCTACCTCAGACACTTCCTGGGAATCATCCTGGACAAGCCACTTAGCCTTTGTTTGCCTCAGTTTCCTCATTTGTAAATAGAGACAGTAATAATAGCCCACTTCCCTGGGCTATTCTGAGATCCAAGTGAGATAGCATTTATAAAATACTCCTACATCTTCACCTGCTATCATTGCTATCCCTATCTTTCCCAATGGGGGAGGATTTATCTTTCAGCACCAAACCGTGCAAGGAGGCCGAGCTGGCTCAGAGGAGCTCAGGCCTGGGACCCTGGGCAGAGGCAAAAGCCTTCTTACTTCCCGGCTCTGCGTAGACATGGCAAGCAAAGGAGGAAAGGTCACAAACCAACCTCAGAGAGGGGCTTGGGAGCTGCTCTTTGGAGCCTGTGCATGCAGCACCAAGGTAGGAGGAGGAAGGGACAGGACAGGCCTCTGCCCGCTGGCCAGGTTAGTCCCCGTGCATGCAGCACCCAGGTAGGCGGGAGGAAGAAGGGCCAGGGCAGGCCTCTGCCCGCTGGCCAGGTTAGTCCCCGTGCATGCAGCACCCAGGTAGGCGGGAGGAAGAAGGGCCAGGACAAGAATGACAGGAGTGGGTGAGGACAAGGGTAAGGCTGGAAATAGAAGCCAGAGTCAAGGCTCGAGAGAATCTCTAACCCTAAATGCAGGCTAAGATGTGGTACTGGCCTGGACCCTTCTTGCACGGTACCCCAGAAAACAGAAGCCTCTTTGGCCTCCAAGCATCCAGAGGTCAGAAGAGCTGGGCGGAGCCTCAAATGCCAATTAGTCCAATGGCCTCCTCTCACAGATGAGTAAACTGAGCCCCAGAGGCAATCAGTGCCTTTTCAAGAGCACACAGGAAAATCAGTGTCCTGACTTGGGACCGCAACCCAAGCATCTGGGGCTCCCCCTTGATGACTAGAACCTACCGGTCCTCGCTCAGGCTCAGTTCCTTGGTGAGGAACTCAAAGAACTTAGCGCTGTGGTCCCGGTTCTCTTCCGCTGTGCCAACCACTCCAATCGAGGAGACTATAAGCTGGGCGCAGGGGTCCCCTGAGCCACCCAGGATCATGTTGAGGTCTGGTCTCACAGTCACATTCACTCTCTGCAGAGAAGAGGGAAGGAGAAAGGTGGCCACCAGGGCAGGGGCTAGCAGAGAGGCCTGGGCAGAAACAGGAGCAGGGACAGGAGCACAGCCTGTGGAGGGAAGGGGGAAGGGGGGAGGAAGAACAAGACTGAATGTGGGGAGGAGCAGGAGAGGAGCCCAGGCCCAGGAAAAGGGGGGAGGCCGAGGCTAGAAACTGCAGGGGCCCAGGATCAAGAGAGGCCCAGGCCGAGGGGCAAAGGCCATGGAGACTAGGAGCCAAGGGATCACGGCTGCCCCGGAGCCGGTCTGGGAGTCCCAGCTCTAAGGATCGGGGGTCGGGACTCTAGGGGTCAGGGACTCCAGGGGCCAGGGGTCAGGGCCCCGGCTCTCGGGGTCAAGGCACACTCACGTCCTGGGGCTTGCCCAGCACCACGGCGGCCGCGGCGCACAGACGCTGGCTCAGGCCGCTGGGCAGGCGGGCAGCGGGCAGGCTGGTGTCCAGCTCCACGAAGGGCATGGCGGCGGGGACGGGGGCTCACTCGGAGAGGGGCCGGGGGCAGGACGCGGAGCCAGCGGACCGAGAGTCCGGAACTCGTGCAACTGCGGACCTCTGGAGCCGGGAGCCGGGCCGCGGGGCGGGTCAAGGCTCTGATTGGCCGATCGGGGACGCAGACGTCTCCGATTGGACTCAGCGGCCACGCCCCTCTCCCGTTCTACCCTTTCCCTGCCCTATAGGAGATGGGAGGGAGGGGACCCAGGGAGAGCGGAGGTCAAAGGTGGGGCCTGGCTGCAGGGGAGGATGGCCAGGGATCCGCTCTGACCTTCGGTACCCAGTGTGTCCCTAATGCCAATGGCCCCGCTCGGTGTGCTCTCCCTGGCTTCCGAGGGTCAGGGCCTGTGGGAAGCCCCCCCCCTTCCCTCTCCTGCACCTCCCTGTTTGGGTCTCTCTCTCTGTCTCCCCCATATTCTCTAGTCTCCTGTCCCTGGCCCCCCGGGAATAGGCCCCTTGTAGTTTTACAGGTAATCCTGTCTCCTATGGGCCTGCTTTTCCCACTGCCAGTGCCCGCGGGCACAGCCCTGGCATCGGAGCAGGCTCCCTCCAGACTGAGCTCTTCTGGCATTCTCTGGCCCCCGGTTTGCTTGCATCTAAACCCTGGGAAGGAGCCTCCAGGTATCCCACCTCCCCTCACCCAATCGAGCAATCAGTAAGAGACTTTTATTAGTTCCACTCTGAACTCAGGGAGCTCACAGTCTACTCTGGGGGTCAGCAATTAAAAGGGGGGGCAGTGAGTGCAGCTGTGGGTAATGCTCGGGGAGATGGATGCCCTCCCCAAATGTTCTCTCTGCACCCCGCAGCGATCGCCACCACCGGCCCCCTCTTTGCCCACCTTGCCAGCTGAGCAGACGGGTGGCACCCATGAACATGGCGAAGCTTGTGCCAGAGCCAATACAAAAGCTCCCTTTGTAGCAAGACCCGATAACCACCGGAAGCAAATGGGAACACCGCAGAGTTCAAATTCAGCCTCAGATGCTTCCCAGCTGAACAAGCCACTTCATCTCTGTTTGCCTCAGTTTCCTCAACTGGAAAATGGGGACCATAATAGCCCCTACCTCCCAAAGCTGTGGTGAGGGTCAAATGAGCTAATATTTGTGAAATGCACTTAGCAGAAAACACAATAGGCACTACATAAATGCTGATTCCTTCCCATTCCCACCACTTGGGTATAACGAACAGCTCATCTGGAAACATCTGGTCACAGCCTGGCACATAGTAGGCACTTAATAAATATTTGGGGCTGCTAGGCGGTGCAATGGTCAGAGCAGAGCTTGGAATCACAAAGTAGCCCTGGCCAAGTCATTTCACCCTGTCTGCCTCAGTTTCCTTATTTTTAAATGAATAGGAGATGGAAATGGCAAACCATTCTAGTCCAAATGAGGAGGGGGCTAAACAACAGCAATAAACATTTGCTTCTTTACAGCTGGAGGAGAGATTAAACTTCTTCCATCCCAGGAGAGGGTGCAGGAAGTGTCCCTGGGGGGGGGGGGAGGGTGGAGGAGAGCCTCAAAGTCACAAAGTCCTGGATTCAAGTCTGCCTCAGACCCACTAGCTGTGTGGCCTTGTGGCCCAGCAGGCAGGACCCCTCCCAGGGGGAGGGCACAGCATACAGCAGGCACCTGTGGTACGCCAAGCTGTGCTCCTTCTTAGAGCCAAGCACTCACTTGTCCTTTTTAATTATCATCTCATGGACCCTCACAACGAGCTGGGGGCATAGGACTATTATAGGGTATCTCTCTCTCTCTATGGGATCCTCATTTTCCCCAGGTCAACAGAGGTCATGTGGCCTGCCAAGGTCACACAACTAGGAATTATGGGAAATGGAATCTGACCAGGGTCTCCTTGACTCCCAAGGTGCCAGGCTACGTGCGGGTGGTGCCCCTGGCTGCCTCGGCATCTAGAAGCATCCTCCCTGCTCTCTGTTCCTGCCTTCATTTCCTCAACACTTGGCACCGTGCCTGGCACATGATTAGCGTTACTAAATGTCCGTCAGGTGGCTGGGTGACTCCTGGGGAACTCTGGGAGGATCTCTTATTCTCTCTCGGTTTAGCTCCGAGCCCCCAGTCCAAAACAGTGCTCTGGCACAACCAATATTGCTGATCCTCAAGCCCAGAAGGAACCAACGGGTGAAAGGAGATGGAAAACCGCTGCCTTGGGGCCTCAGGGGTCAGGCTGGGAAGGCTTGGCCAGAGTCTCTGCCCTGACTCCTTGTGCCCGCCCAGCCGGTCTGCACAGCGGGCCCCTTCCTCCCCTGGCCCTGAGCTCCTTCCTGGCAGCTGTCTCTTGCTGCTCTCCCAGCTCCCCTTGGCTTTCTTGAGGTCTCTCCTCCCCCATTGCTAGGTGTAGCATCAGAAAATGGGCCCCCCCACTTCTGCCTCAAGCTATCCCATTGGCTCTAAAGGCTCCCCAAAGCCAATCGGAGAATCATTTGTTTTTCCATTGTTGGCACTGGGTGCCCCCTCCCAGTGGCAGAAGAGTGGGGAGACGGCGAATCCTGGCTCCCCGTGGTGAAAGTGCCCCCCCCAGCTAGCTGCCTCCTCCTGCCACTGGACTGTGGCTCTGGGGGCCTGCTTTGACCTTGGGTGCTTGTCAAAGCTCCCGGCTCTCAGAGGTTGGCAGGGCCCGCTGGTAAGGAGGGCCTTCTGGCCCTCAGCACCGCTCCCTCAAGTGGGCTGCTGACACGAAAGGAAAGGCCACGGGGGGGGGGGATCCATGTGGTTCAGGGGACATGGAAGCCTTGAGCTGGGCCCTGAGGGATGCTGGGGATTGGGCCCAGCCAGACAGGGGCTGTCCAATAGGATTCGTAAAGAAATGTGAATTAAAAAGTCACTGGATGTGAATAAAAAAGACATGAGAGGGCCCAGGTCAGTGAGGGCACACCGGGCAGGAGTGCCCAAATGTACCCGAAGGGGGCACTGTGCTGGCAGCAGCTGGGAAGGGGCCCTGAGCCGGGCAGACTGAGGCCTTGAGTGACAAGAAGGGAGCCTTCACACAGATTGTACCCAGTCACGGGGGTCACAACCCCAGAGAATGAGCTCTGGGCTTCCCGCTGACTCACCCAGGCAGATGCCAAGGGAGGATCCAGAGCCCCGGCCTCCCTGGAGGCCCTTCCTGCTCCCCTCCCCCCAGCAGATCTCATCCACACCAGCCCTGGCCCCAAGGAACAACGTGATGCTGAGGGCACCGGCCTGGGAACTCTTAGTGAGCAAAGTCCCGGGACCCTGGCCGAGCAGCTGTGGTTTGGCCCAGGCTGCTGAGCTGGGGGGGGGGGGGGCTGCAGGAGGTCGCAGCCCTGGGCAGACTGGTGCCACCGGGTGCCAAGGTCAGGGCGGCCTTTACTGGGCCCAGGCCCTCCCAGGTCAGAGGTCCACTGGGCTGGCCCTCCGGGTGTGGCCCCTCCCTCCCCCCTGCACCCCGGGCCAGGGTACCTCACACAAGCCTCTTCCCACTTTCCCCAATCCCTTAGGGGATGAAGCCCCGCCCCAGCCACACCTGCCTGAGACTTAAAGCAGGTAAAGGGGCGGGAGAATCCGGCTGGACTCAGGCCCGGGGGAGGGGACCTCCACCCCTGGGAACAATGAGGGGGAGGGGGAGGGGACATGGAGAGCAGAGAAAGGGAGGCTGCAGGCCACGTGCAGCAGCTAGCAAAAGTCTGGGGCAGGATTCGAACTCGACTCTTCTGCTTCCCGGCCTGGCGTAGAGCGCCCCAGCGTCCTTAAGTGTCCCGGACCAGCAGTGCCCAGGGACCCGTCCCCAACGCTCCGTACACAAAAGGCGCTGCATAAGTGCTCGCCTATGGCTTCATTGCTCAGCCCAAGGGGAGTGGCGCCTCCCATAGCGCTCTCTCCCCTCGCTTAGGAGTCGAGGCCCACGAGGGGCGTGCAAGGCCTGGGGAGGCCGGAAGGGGGCGGGCGAGGCCGGTCCGGAGGCTGCGCGCTGCCAGGGGCCGCGGGCCTGGGCCTCCCCCTGAGCATCCCTCCGCGGGAGCCGGGACTCGACCACCTCCTCCCCTGGGTTGGGACCCAGGCCGCCTTCCTCCCCTCCCCCGCCGTCCTCGGGGTTCTGTGAGCCCGAAGGCAGGGGCTGTGCCAGGGGTCCAGCCCAGCGCCCGAGGGTCCGATGCAAGCCCCGCCCCGCGGCAGGACCCAGCTCTGAGCAATGGCAAAGGGACCTCCCTGGCTTCAGCAGCGGGAGCCGCAGATTTCGGGGCGCTAAGGGGAAAGCCGCCTCTGAAAGGGGGGCCCCCTCCCCCAGCCTTGAGAATAACCAGTCAGAAGGTGGGGAGGGGGTGGCCGCCCCCCCTCAGCCGGCCTGTGGGTGCAGCCACTGGTCAGCCCTCAGGTCCTCCTCCCCCAAGGGCATTTGGGGATTGGGTACCCCGCTTTTTTGGAGTGGGTCACACGGGGGGGGAAGGGCTGCTCAAGGATCCCCAAACTAATCCCTGCATCCCAATTCCCCAAGGTCAGTGAGGTGCAAAGCTCCTCCTGATTTGGAGCCAGGGGGTGACGGGAGGGGCAGCCAGAGCCCCCCTCACCTCAGGACCTGGCCTCACCAGCCTGGCGCCTGAGGATGGGCAGCAGCACCCAGGGGAGGGGCCGTGCCCAGCTGGGCACCGTGCCCGCCCACATAGGCAGAATCCACACTCAGACACTTAAATGATCTTTATTCTTTGTCAGCTACAACAAGAGCAGGGGGGAGGGGGCAAGGGGGGGCAGCCAGGGAGCACATGCTCCGACTGGGGGGGGCAGAGGGGGGGGCTCAGGCAAAGGTGGAGCCGTTCCAGCCCACGTTGGCGGCGTTCATGTCGTAGTAATTGATATAGATCCTGGGAGGGAGAAAGGGGGGGGCTCAGGTCGGCTGGGGGGGCTCCTAGTGTCCAGTGCCCTTCTCTCCCCCTCCCCCCCTCCCCCCGCACCGTGGGACTCCTACCTGGAGGACCCAAGGAGCTGGTGTCCTTCCCCCTCCCCCAACCACACAGCCCTCCCTGCGCTTCTTTCCCACCCCTCACCCCCTCACCCCACCCCCGGCCTGGGGCCGGCTCAAAGTTTAAGCAGGAGAGGGCCCGGAGCCCAGAGGCCGGGGGAGCCGGGGGGGGGCAGCGGGCCCCTCCCCTCACCTGTCCCCGGGGATTTTGA
>JAJPUD010029646.1:0-13754 GCA_023553655.1 Myrmecobius fasciatus
TGTCCTTGTCTGTCTCTCTCCCCGTTTCTCTGTCTCTGTCTCTCTCTGTCTCTGTCTCTTTGTTGTCTCTGTTTCTTTGCTCTCTATATGTCTGTCTCTCTGTCTCTTTCCCTATTTCTCTGTCTCTCTCTGTCTCTGTCTCTCTCTGATGCTGTCTCTCTGCCTCTGTCCCTGTCTGTCTCTCTGCTTCTGTCTCTGTCTCTCTCCTTCTCTTTCTCTATCCCTGCCCCCCTCTCCGAGCACCGCTCCCCAAACGATAAAGCAGACGTCACACCAAAGTCAAAGGATTACTTCATACATTCATTCAGCAAACACTGATCGTTGGATGCCCATTATGTGTACCTAGCCCTGTAGCCTGGGGGGAGGCAGAGAGTTTAGACAAAGCCCCCCCCCCAAGAACAGCAGTTCTTGGCAGCTGATTGGACTGGACATGAGCGTAGATGGCATGTCCAGGGTCACAAGGCAGCCTGCAGAGAGTTAAGAAGAGAATGAGAGGCCAGGCAGGGAGCAGGGGGCCGGCCTTTGGGCCCTCCTCCCCAGCAATAAGGGGCCTGCAGAATGCTGGTGGAGCTCTGGGCTGCCCCCTCCTGATCATGCCCTGGGAGAGAACAGAATGCCGGGCTCCCCCACAGACCGCTCTCCATAGGAAGAAGGCTCCTCGTGGAAGCAAGTTCTCTCTGTCCTTCCACACAGACCACCAGCTCATCTTCTCCCCTCGAATATAGTTTTGTGCATGTGTGTGTGTGCCCTGCTGCCCTGCTGGACAGTCATCTCCCCCCCCCCCTCCAAAGTCCCCGGGAGAGGTCACTTTTCAGCCGGGTCTCCTGTAGAATCCAGACCCATGGTCAAGGTCAGCCAGCCGGCCAGTGGGGGCAGCCCTGAGGACGGCCTCCTCAAGGAGTTCCGCCCCAAAAGGAGGAGAGCTAAGGGACTCGGGTTAGCTGGGATGGATGGATCCTGTGAGACATTTCTGAGGATAGAGAGGTGTGAACATGGCGCCAGGGACACAAGGAAGGACTCGGCTGTCCGAGGTGGGCCCGAGGTGGGCTCCTCCTCATTTGATCTCTTCAGTGTCCGCTTGGTGGAGATGGGGTCGAGGGCCTCCAGGGCCCCTTCAAACTCAGAGGTTCTAGATTCTGTTCATCTTTGCGTCCCGGAACAGTGTCGGGCAGGCCCCGATTTGAACAGAATTGAAACAGTCTCCGGTCTATAAGGAGACACGCTAGGGCCTTGCCTAAACCTCCACTGGGCACCAGAAGATCATTCTGTTCTCCCTTCTTGCCAGTCTGGCCCAGGGTGGGTGAGATTTGAGTTCTACTGCCTCAAGAGGACGCGCCAACCAGAGCTCTGTATTCTATTTTACCCAGGAGGTCTCATCTTCAGCCTCTTCCCTCTCCCTCAGGAGGTCAAGGTCCTCGGCAGAAGGCTCCTTTGCCTTCAATCTCTCCTCAGACTCGGCTGCCCCAGGGATTTTCCTGACGTGCACCTTGGGGCGTCCCACATCTGGGCAGTGCCAGAAACTGGGCTTCGCCCCAAGTCCAAGCCTGACAGGGATGGCTCGTGTTTGTATGGTGCCCGATGGCTCACAAAACCCTTGGCAGACATGATTTCCTTGGGTTCTTACAAATCCCTGCTAGGTAGGTGCTATTGTTCTTATTGAGGAAACTGAGGCTCAAGTGACTTGTGCACAGTCAGCAGGCATTATGGATAATTTATCTCCACTCCCCAAGGCTCAGGGACCCCAAGTCCAGCCCTCTCGCCCTCAGGCCATGCTGGTCCTCCACCCACAGGTTCCATCTTTTTCTCTCCCGAGGGCCTCAGAGAGGCCATCACCCAGAGCTGATGGGGCCCTGAGCCCCACTAGTCTGATCCCTTCGTTTTACAGATGAGGAAACTGAGGCCCAAGGAGAACAATCGACTCTGCCGCGGGTGATGGAACAGGATTTGAACCCGACTGCTTAGGAAATATCTGCTAATTGAATGAATAAAAGGCAACGGTCCGAGGACCTGGGGAGCTCATTCGTTCCCACAGAATGCAGTGTTTGTGAGCGTTCTTTCTAGATGCTGCCCCGGCTGGGGCATCAGTATTACAGGACCCCCCCCCCACCAGGGAAGAATCTCCATCTGCGCCTGAATTATCCAGGTCTGGACAGACTCAAAGCAGCTGGAATAAATTATCCGACGTTTTCATCGGACACAGAACTGACAAGCTCCAGTTTAGAAATCTGGATAACTGGGCCTCGGCAAACTCATTCCGCTCATGGCTCTCCCGGCATCCGGGGATGTTTATCCTAAGTCCGGAATTTCCCCGGTTCCCAGCTTGCCTTTTGCTTCCTGGTTTCCCGTGGAGGTGGACGGTCTGACATGTGGAATTAACGTCTCCCCCTTTCTTCCCCATTGGGTTTCCGCCACTCTCTTCCAAGCGGAGGATTTCCCGGGACGTTCCACCTGAGGGTGAGAGCGTGGAGGCTCCCAGAATGCAAATGCAGAAGGACTGCTCCAATGTCCAATGTGCAGATTCATTCCCACTCGGCCCCTCCGGCGCTGGCCACGGGCCTGCAGAGGCAGAACCTAGCTGGTTGGGCCAATAGTGCAGGGAAGTCACTGACTAGCAGTCACGGCCGCTCACAGATGCCCACCACGGCCGGGCACTGAATGGCGCCGGACCAGATCACAGCCCCTCAGCATCACAGACAGGAATCACGTCCCTGAGCGGGATGAAATGAGGGGCAGGGAGAACCGGGAGAACAAGCCTCCCCACAATAGAACAGCGTTAACAAGCAGAGCCAAGGCGCGACGCGGTACTCCTGCAACTGGGCGAGCTCAGAAGAGCCCGAGAGGGACGTATCCCCTTCTCCTTGGCAGAGCTAGGGGGCCCCTGGCATGGAATACAGCACCCACTGCCAAACTCAGTCAGGATGGTCCGACAGCTTTCCCCCCCCTTTCTTTGAGAAATCTTGGTCGTCAAGAATAGCTTGTTAGGTAGGGAGCGTGGAAGGCCATATTCAGAATGAGGGGGCCGTTGAAAACAAAGCACGCTAATTAAAAAAAAACAAGGAAAACGGTGTGGTAGGTGGAGGGGGCTCCTTTCTTGGGAAGGAGGATGGACCCCTTTTAATATAAAAATTCTTGGACCCTCCCATGGTGATTGCAGAATGAATATGTGTTGATTAAGAGACTCTACCATGCCAGTAAGCTAGTGGGGATAATGGGCACTTTTAACTGAATTTGTCTTTTGTTTATCATGACAGCATCTACACGTACCCCTCAAAAACCGTGACACAGAAATGTGGGGGACATAGTGTTGGTTCGGTCTACTGAACGGGTATCCGCTTATTTGCTAAACGGCCCCACGCCATCCCCCCCACTCCACTCCATTAGAATATATGCTCTTTTTGCAAGAAGGGATGTATCTGTACCCGGCCCACGGTGGGCACCCAGTGAGTGCTTACTGATTGACTGGCAGATCACCACAAGCTGTAAATATTTTGCCTTTGAAATATCATTCAAGGGGGCAGCTAGGTGGCACAGTGGATAGAGCACCAGCCCTGAAGTCAGGAGGACCTGAGTTCAAATCTGGTCTCAGACACTTCCTAGCTGTGTGACCTTGGGCAAGTCACTTAACCCCAATTGCCTTAGCAAAAAGCAAAAAAAAAAAAAAAAGAAATATCATTCAAGAAATGACTTGGTGTCCCCAGTGATGTACCACTCATTCATGGAGACATGGAAAATCCCCCCGTTGCAAACCTAGAACTCAAAATATCACTGAATGAATGAATGAATGACTGAATGAGCATTTATTAGGCACCTACTAAGCGCCAAGTGCTGTTTAAGCCCCAGGAAGTTCACCTAAGTTAACTTGAGTTTCTTTAAGATTTGGCAGAAGAGAACACCAGATCCCATCCAATTTTTGCCCAGAGGAAGGAGATGCACTCTGAGAGGGCAAAGGCGTGCCACGTGGAGACAGCTCACTGACCCCACTCAAGAGGATGAAAAACTTGACTGGCAAACCTGGCTTGACTCCCACCCCCATGCCAAAAGCAGCGTAATGTTATTGCTTATTTTTTTTTCTTATAAATGGCTAGAAATGTGTGTGACATGGAAAATTAATGGGAATAAGGAGAGTTCACATTATCTTGAATTTCCACTTTCATCAAATTTTTAGCCAGCCAAAATCCTGTATCCCAAAGGATCCGAATGCCTTGAACCTCAAGATGAGTGACATTTGAAAACAGTCGATTTAGGTGTGTCGATTATTTTATTTATTTTACTCTAATTTTTCCTGTCTGTGTAAACACACACTAGATAAAAATAATTATAAGCAAATATGACAATTTTTCTTTGAAAGAAAAATATTCATTCTACGCCCTCTATTTTCCCAATTTTCTGGATTACACACACACACACACACACGGCATCAATCCCTGCAGCTTACACCTTTCCAGTATTCTTCAATTCTGGCCCCCCTTACAGGAGGTTGGATTCGTAGTGTGAATCATGGGATGTCCTATGCACTGACCCCTACCACACACAGCATGGACGTGGGGTCGATGGCTGCCCTCAAGCGAGTCCAAAATCTCGAGAGACACCGGGGAGATAGTGAACAGGGCATGAGTCATGGGGCAGGGAAGCTGTCTGTGCAGACACTTAACACACCAACAGTTATTATTATAAATAATAATGGCGATAACAATAGGGGTGATTGTCACCGGTAATGGGAACAGAAGAAATTTCTGTTGTGTGTTGGGGTTTGCAAAACACTGTCTCTTTGATCTTGGTAATAGCCTTATGAAGAAATACTATTTTATAGTGCTGATCTTAGAGATTTGCCCATTTTATAGATGAAGAAACAGAGGCAGGATTGAACTCAGGCCATCTGGCCCAGGGCATCCTCCCGCCTCCAGTTGCCCCCCTTTTCACACGTAGTTCAAGGCTGTTTGGACTTTTTATTGTGATATATATCTATATTATATATATAATCAGGAGACATGGACTTTCTTCTCTTTCAGTGGGATAAAATGACCAATTAATCACTCAGTAAGTCCCAGCATCTCTGGGTGAGCTTTGGGGCTCACTCTCCTAAAGGGCAGCTCTCCTCTGGGCTCCTAGGTGCCAACAGGCTGCTTTTCAAGAGTAGGAATGGTCCTTTGTGCTGTTTCTGAACCAGAGGAAGTAGGGAAGGATGGTATCATGCTCTGGGAGAGGCTGGAGCACAAAGACAAGAACTCCTACCCAATAAAAGGACTTGCTTGCTATTCCCATCCCTCTCTCGCCTCCGTGCCCATCTATGCCCAAGCAGCCCCTGTGCCCGGGATGCCTTCCTTCCTTTTCTTCCTCTTGGAACCCTTGGGTCCCTTCTGGATGCGGCTCAAGTGCCAAGTCCTAAAAAGCTCAATCACTTTATTTTGTGGATATCCTGAATCTGCTCATGGGTGACCATGCTGGATCCCCTCCCTTACCCCCAATGGAAACTCCTTCAGGGCAGGGACTCTCTCCCTTTTGTCTGTGTCTCTGCTGCCTAACCCAGTGAGTGGCTTAATCAATGCTTGTTGATTGATTTTTACCGGTCTACACGGACAAGGCATCCCCTGTGCCACCAGTCTTGTTTGTACTAGACCTGCCTGCCATCTTTACTTGAGCCCGGAACAGGAAAAGGGCGACGCAAGACTTGGCGTGGGATCCTGCTTGGTGCTCCGAAGGACGCCAAGCTTCCCCATGGAACAAAGGTTGCCTTTCTAATGCTTGTCTGAGTCTTGTTATTCAGCTCGCTTGTGAGTCATGGAACACCACTGCCCCCGGAGAAGCGACGGGCGCTCCCCAAAGGGCAGCAGAGGCCCTTCTGGTGGCGGAGCAGGCAGGACACGGCCACAGGCGGTATCCCACTCGAATCACCAGGGAGAAACTTGTCCGATGAAGGCCGAATCCCCCGGCAAGCTCCTTGCGGGCAGGCAAGGCTGGCCATTTTGACTCGGTGCCTTAGATAGTTTGTACAAGATTCTGCAGAAATAAATAAATGTTTGTTGGGTTGAACTAGGCTAAAATGGATGCCCCAGGATCTTAGGGCATAGAGAAAGAAGCAATTTTAGAACTCCCTTCCTTTAATTCACTCATTTTACAGATAAGGAAACTGAGGCGCATGGATAAGGAAACTGAGGTGCTAAATCCCCACCTACTACAAGAAGGCTTTCCCAGTCACCCCTCATCTTAGTGCCTCCCTCTGAGATGTCCCCCCCAATTTAACCTGTATACAGTTATCCTTCCACACTGTGACCTTCCCAATCATGGTTTCCATATATTGCGGGTCCACTTAAGAAATTCAATGGCGATCCTTGTGGAGTTTTGCAGAAGCCACAGTTGACACATAAAGGCCCGTAGACAATGTAGAAGACGTTTAGAAGCTCCGAAATGCAAATGTATAGCAACCCACGTTTTATAATAAAGTACAATAAAAAAAAGAACAAATTCAGACTTCTTCTCTGGTAGAAAGGGAGGGACAAAAATTGATGTGGCCATTCTAGATTGTGGGGTCTCTGTGCCTCTAAGTCCCATGATGGGGAAGGGATAACTCTATCCTGTTTGGCACATGGTTGTCTGCAGGTTTTCTCTTGCATTAGACTGTGAACTCCTTGAGGGAGAGAGCTCTTTGCCTTGCTTTGGGATCAACACAAAATTAAGTGGAGGAAAGCGGCCTAAAAAGTGGCTGTAACTGGCCCAGAGTCGCCTCTTCAGCAGAGAAAGGATTTGAATCCAAGGTGACTCCACCTTTAGAAGTCTCTCCACAAGGCTACCCTTCCTTTCAAGACAAGAATCAGAGACAATGCAGAATTGGGGCAAAGGAGGAGACTTTGGGGGCCACTTCTAGGAGTCTCTCCACAAGGCTACTCTTCCTTTCAAGACAAGAATTAGAGACAACACAGAATTGGAGCAAAGGAGGAGACTTCGGGGGCCACCTCTAGGAGTGTCTCCACAAGGCTACCCTTCCTTTCAAGACAAAAATCAGAGACAACACAGAATTTGGGCAAAGGGAGAGCCCCCCTCCTCCACAAGAGGATCCCTCCCCCCATTATATCCCCAATGAGCGGCCATTCGGTCTCTGCTTAAAGACCTCCCAGAAAGGGAAGCCCATGAGCTCTTGAGGTGGCCCTTTACACTTGGGAAGACCGCAAAGAACTGTCAGAAGCATTACTACTTTTTCACCCAAAATACAGATAACGGCCAGCCATCGTGGGCTTCAATCTGCAGACTTAGTCCCCAAGCGCTTGGATCACTAGCATTTTTGCCAGTGATGTGCATTCAAGCATAAGAGCACGGCCACTTCAATGGATTTCAAGGAAACTTATGAATATTTATATAACTCGCGAGCCCCCCAATGAGGATGACGAAGGTGCTCTCCCCAGCTAATTGACACCATCCCGTTGCCCGCCTTTCTGCTGATGCCTTGATGATTGCTGCAGAAAGCAGGCCCCAGAAATAAATCACGATGAACTCATCGGGCAAAGCTGGCCCTTTCAAAGCTGCAGGTTTGCTATAAATGGAGTAAATTGGGCTCTTATTTAATTGTGAAGCTCTCCAGCCGGCTTCACCAAGTCTTATCTGCCCGACGGGCCGCTAATGCAGGCCATTCTCCGCTTTGGCTGAGGAAGCACCGGGGGGGGGGGGCAAAACCCTGGCTCCTGTAAAATGAGAAGGGACTGAGAATATTGAGTTGGAGAGATTCCAATGCCAGTCTACTTAGGAGGGGACAAATAATGCCCGCTTCATTTAGAGGATCCCAGGAGGAAAAGTTATTAAGATGCTTACAATCCCAAAAGACGGCAAATCCTTCTCGGTCATTTGCAACGTACGTCCAGGATGTCCGCGTTTGCCACGAACTAATAAACGGGTTCGGTGCCATTCTTAGTGCCCAATGCCGATCCTTTCAGTTCAGGATGACGGGGCAGGTTTTCAAAGGCCTAAGTATTAACCTCGGCCCGGTGGATTTTATTTTGTTTTGCTTTTCACCAACGACTAGGACAAAGGCATTGGCGACCGGCTTAGCCGACGTGCACATGACCTGCAGCTGGGACCCTGAAGATTAGCCGGGGCTGAATCTAGTAAGATGAAATTCAATTAAATCCCCGGCCTCCGTAAAGACGCAGCTTAAGCGTCCCGTTCTACGCAAGGCCTTGCCTTTCCTGATTCTTCCCCTCCAAATCACCCCCTATCTATCATCCTCGGGAAGGCGAGGTTCTCTCTCCTGCTCAGGACGGCTCCTTGTCTAGCACCGAGCCTGGCTTAATCAATGTTTGTTGATTGATGAATCAAGCCCCTTATTTGATTCAAAACCTCAACTTCTCCAAGATAAGGATATCATGGGTGGATGGGCAGATCATCTAAAAAAGACTGAGTGCTGTGAGACAACAGCAACCCTGGGAAGTCGAGGCTATCATTTTCAGTGGCTGGGCCAAGATCACACAGTAATTAAGTGTCTGAGGCCAGTCTTCCTGCCTCCAGAAATGAGTCCCCTGGCTGCCTACACTAAAGCTCCGTACAGTTAGCTATTGTTGCTGTCCTTATTATTCAGACTGGATCCCTTGAAACAATTCACCTGAGGAGACTAGAGAATTCTAGCCGGACCCGGGACGGCTATCTCCTCGACAGCAAACACAATAGCTGGTTATCCAGCCTTTTTGAAGACTTCCACTGAGGGGGTGCTGCTGCTCCTGGGGCAGTCTGTCTCACTCTGGGATGGCTCCAATGAGAAAAACATTTTTCCTTCTATTGATCTGATATTTGCTCTCCCTTCTCTTAATACTGCTAGCTCCACCCTCTGGGGCCAGGGCTAGCAGCTCTCCATATGGCAGCCATTTGGCTTCTGGAAGGGGGTCATCATACCCCCTTGAAGTCTTTAGTAGGATAAATGTCCCACATCTTCCAATATGTCTCATTCAGACAGTATCCAGCTGATCGACAGCCTTTCTAAAACGGGGAGACCAAAACTGACCAGGGCAGGATGGCTGCATCCTGGACCGGCCCATGAAGCAGACTTCCCAGAATGCTGGGAGAATCAGTCTACAGCACGTTCTTTTTCTGGAAGCCTGGGGGGTGGATGGGAGTGACAAACTATTTTCCTCTGGGGATGGTTTATTTTTGTGCCATCAGCCAGAGCTCTTTCAGAGGCAAGTCTCCTGAAGAAGGAACGGAGATTAAACTGAATAAATGACCTCTTGGTTGAGAAAAGAACTGCATGGAGGAAATAAGGAGGTCGGTTCTCTGATGTGGCTCCGAATCTGCCTCTGAGGTCCGTGCCCAAAGAAAGGGGATCAGAGGAAACATCTCATTTCTAGGGTATTTAAGGAACGGAGTCAAGTTTATAAGAAGAAGAGTCATTTCCCAAGTGATAAATGATCAAAGGATGTGAGTTGGCAGTTTTCAGAGGAAGAAATCAAAGCCGCCACATGAAAAAAAAGTTCTAGATTGCTATTGATTAGAGAAATGCAAATTAAAACAACTCTGAGGGACCACCTCAGACTCATCAGCTTAACTGACATGACAGAAAAGGAAAATGACAAGTGTGGGGAGGAGAGGTCAACTGGTCTGAGCATTCGGGAGAGCATAGGACGCGCTTGACTCAGTGATACCTCTGCTGGGCCTGGCAAAGCAAAGCAAATGGCCAAATGCACAAAAATATTTATAGCAGCTCTTTTTGTGGCGGCAAAGAATTGGAAATCGAGGGGACGTCCATCAATTGGGGAGTAGCTGAACAAGTTGTGCTAAACGACAGTGCGGGAACAAATTGCCCTATGAGCAATAACAAGCAGGATGCTTTCAGGAAAAAAACAAAAAACAAAAAAAACAAACCCAGGAAAATTTAAATGAACTGCTGCAAAGTGAAGTGGGCAGAACCCGGACACGGTACCAGCAATACTAGAGGGAAGACTGCCTGTGAAAGACTTAAGAACTGATCCACACACCGACCAATCTGGTTCCAGGGACTCGAGATGAAACAGGCTCAGACAGAGTGGAGGGCTGCAGGGTGCAGACTGAAGCATGTTTTCATCAGTTTCTTGCTTTTTTTGCTTTTTAAAAATGTGTCCTGCATTACAATACACACATATATTATATATATATAATATATATATATATATAAAGGATTATATATATATATATATATATATAATGGAATCTATTTATCTTTCCTTCTTAATGGGTGGGAGAGGGGGAAGGGAAGGGAGAGAATTTGAAATAGAAAAATAAAATAAAATGTAATGAACAAAAAGAGATCCCAGGCTCAGAGATTTAGATCCGGAAGATCACAGCTCATCCGCTGAACCATTTTCCAGAGAGAAGCCCAGGGAAGTTGGGGATCTACTCAAGGTCACATGGGTTGTCAGCAGCAATTCAGGCTTATGAACCCTGATCCACCATTCCGGGAAGGGGGGGCAAAGGGGTGGAGAGTGGGCACTTCAGGTGATTACTTGGATGGGGCCAATGGCTTTGGTGAAAGTCCCCTCTCAAAGGACAAGAGCCGCAAAAGCACTGAGGGGCCGCCTTATCTGGCCGCTTTCCTTTAGGCTCCCCCTGTATTACACGTCTGGCCAAATGGGTGAAAGACTAAGTAATGGCAGCCTGGCATAAGGCACAGAGCACTTGACTTAAGAGTCAGGAAGATGCGGGTTTGAAGCTCGCCTCTGACACATACTAGAGTATGACGCCTCTGTGAGCCTCAGTTTCTCCCTCTGTGAAATGGGGATAACCTCATGGAGAGAGAAGGGGGAGGACCGAGTCATAGATGTATATAATAAAGTGCTTTGCAAAACCAAGAGAATACCCAAAATCTGTACAACCCCGAGTTCAGAAAGCAACTTTCCCAAAGGAGGCAGTCCCGGGAGGGCCAAAGAGTCAGCCACGAACCCGCGTCTCTCTCCTTCCTGGGCAAATTCAGCTCCGGTGTTAGGTCCAGAAATACTGAACATGATGCAGACCCTGGGCCCCAAAAGACCCCTAAGTAAGTGGGAGGTGTGGGGGGGATGCGGATGTATGTGTGTGCACGTGGGGGTTATGTGAATGAGTATGTGTGTGTGTGCACGCACTGTGTGTTGTGTGGGAGATGTGTATTGTGTGTTCATACATGCTGCGTTGCATGTTGTGTGTGCTGCATGAGTGTGTGTGTTTGGGGGTGGGGGGGATGAGAGTGTGAAGGGAGATGTAGATGTGTGGATGTGTGTATTGTGTGTTTGTGTGCACCTGTGTGTTGTTTGTATGAGTGCAGGAGGAGATGTGTATATTCTTGTGTGTGTGTATATTGGGGGGGAAGATGTGTCTGTGTGTGTGCATGTTGTATTGCATGTTGGGTGTGTATGTTTGGGGTGGGGGGCAGAATGGCACTCAACAAAAGCGCGGGCTCCCGGAGAGCGGCCGGCCCTGCTCTGGGCGCCCCTTCCCCGCGGCTCCTCGGGAACTTCCCGGGTTTTCCCGGGACGCTGAGTGACAATGACAGCTCCAAACTGTGACCATTTCTTACTGTTTGCTGGAACCTGAGCTGAGCACTAAGTCCTCATAACAACCACGGGAGACGGAGGCTAGTGTTATTCCCATTTCCCTGACAGGGAAACTGAGGCAAGCAGAGATGAAGTGAGGTGGCTAGAGTCAGGCTGGGTTCAGGTGTTCCTAAGTCCAGGCCAGCGCTCTCTCCGCCATGGCTTAATGCCCAGGGCTCAGCCAAAGCTAACCCTGCTCACAGGGACCCCCAGCAGCCCTTCTGCCCATTTCCTAGACTCCAAGGACAGTTTGGAGCCCGTGTCGTCCCTGCCACGCTGGAAGGAAACCCACCTCGGCCGCGCTGGAGTCTCACCAACGAACCTTTGAGAGAACCTGGGTCTGGATGGCTGATGCCGTGATGGGGGGTTCGTGGGGGAGCCCCAGGCTTGCTCTGACAGGCCCCAGAAGCAGCTGGGAGCCCCTGTGGGGGGGTCCTGAAGGAGGGAGGGAGGGAGCTCCACGGGAGAACCTTCACCCCCCCCGCAGAGGATTCGCAGAAAGCACGGCCCCTGCCCACGAGGAGCCCCCAACCCCAGGGGGAGGCGGCCTGCTGGCAGCAACATGTTCCAACAGCAAAGACGGGGAGCTCTCCGAGGGGAGGGCAGCAGATGGGGGCGGGTGAGGGCTGGTGAGCCATCTTGCCCGCCACCATGCCAGGCCCCCGTGGGTCACCCTGGCAGCATCCGGGTGCCCGACAAGGCCTCGGCCCACTGGGGACGCGGCTGCTCCCTGCCCGGGGAGACGGGCTAAGCTGGTGGGGAGGGGCCTTCCTTGAGGTCTCTCCTGCTTGATTCTGGAAGCAATCTTATCCCTGATCAAAGGATTTAGGAAGGAAGCTTGGAGGTCACGCAGGCCCCCGAAAATGGGCCGAGAGACGATCAAGGGCCCGGGCAGCAAGCGGGAGAGGGGAGCTCTAAAAGGGAGTGCGGGCTCTGATGTGCCATCTGCTGGGCTGCCCACTTATCAGGCTAGAAGCAGGGAGGGATTGGGGGGGGCTTTAGCTGTCAGCTCCAAGCCAGTGGGATTGAGGGGGGCTTTATCTGCTGTGAGGGGAGGGGCTTTCCCCATCAGCTCTGAGTCAGTGGGTGATTTGGGGGGGCTTTATCCATCAGCTTCAAGCCAGTGGGGCTAAGGGGACTTTATGTGCTGTGGGGGGCTTTCCCATCAGCTCTGAGTCAGTGGTTGATTTGAGGGGAGCTTTATCTGCTGTGGGGGGGGGGGGGCTTTCCCATCAGCTCTGAGCCGGCAGGGCTGGGGAAAAGCCTGTGTGTTGGGCTCACGACACTGTAGTCCCTAAACCCCAGAAATACAGGCTGAGCCCCCCAGTCTGGCCCTCGTGGCCTGGGCCTCCCCCCCAGCTCACCAACAACAGACACTTGAGAGCCTTCAGGAAAAAGTGTCTCGACTTCCTCCAGCCCGTGGGCTTGCCATGTGGCTTTCTCTCCCGCCTCCTGCTCTCTGCCCCCCTGCAGCTGGAGGAGGGGGAGAGGTCAGGGGGTGCTGAGGAGCTCCGGGGGGCCGGCTCCCCTGGTCCCGGGGCCAGCATCTCACAGATGACAGTTACTATTTCCTGGCCCAGCCGTCCGCACGGTTCGATCGTTCCCACATGTCGTCCCGACAATGAAGGCCGTTCTTCGGGACACGTTTCTGCCTCGGCCTCCGAGGGTCAGGCCTCCCTAATTACAAACAGACCCCGAAGAAGGGGCTGGGGATCCACGACGTCGGGGGGGAGGGGGCTGCCTCTCCGGCATCAGGGCTGGGCAACGCTGACCACGGGCAGAGGATGGCCCGGCTCAGAGCCGGACGGCGCCCGGGAGATGGTCCGGCCTCGGCAGCCCCCCAGCGCCGCTCTGGCCGTACTGAGACACGCGTGCCGACAGGCGCACCCACAGAAATAAGAGCGCGATGAGCAAAAGCCAGCACTCCCTGTACGGAACAGCTCTCTCCCTGGGACACGGCAGCTATTGTTGTCACAACTGAGGAAACCGAGGCAGACGGAGGCAAAGTCAGTGACGGAGGGGACAGTATGAGAATAAGGATGTCCAGCCGAGCCGTGGGCAGGGCAATGGGGGGGCGAGCCCGGAGGGGACGGAGTCGCCCGTGCAGAAAGTATCTGAGACCGGATTACACACGTGGCCACAGGCACTCACATACAGACACCAGAAACAGACACTCAGACACACTCAGACACACTCAGACATACAGACACACTCAGACATATAGACACACTCAAA
>JAJPUD010029647.1:0-13753 GCA_023553655.1 Myrmecobius fasciatus
AGGAAAGAGGAAAATCAAATTGTTAGTCTCAAGAATGATAAGGGAGAACTTTCCTCCAATGAAGAGGAAATTAGAGCAATAATTAGGAGTTACTTTGCCCAACTTTATGCCAGTAAGCTTGATAATCTAAATGAAATGGAGGAATATCTACAAAAATATAGATTGCCCAGGTTAATAGAAGAGGATATAAATTATTTAAATAGCCCCATATTAGAAAAAGAAATAGAACAAGCTATTAACCAACTCCCTAAGAAAATATCTCCAGGGCCAGATGGATTTACATTTGAATTCTACCAAACATTCAAAGAACAATTAATTCCAATACTATACAAACTATTTGAGAAAATAGGGACAGAAGGTATACTGCCAAATTCCTTCTATGAGACTGATATGGTGCTGATAGCTAAGCCAGGTAGGGTGAAAACAGAGAAAGAAAACTATAGACCAATTTCCCTAATGAATATTGATGCAAAAATTTTAAATAAGATATTAGCAATGAGATTACAGAAAGTCATCCCCAGGATAGTACACCCTGACCAAGTAGGATTTATACCAGGGATGCAGGGCTGGTTCAATATTAGGAAAACTATCAGCATAATTAATTATATTAATAACCAAACTAACAAAAACCATATGATTATCTCAATAGATGCAGAAAAAGCATTTGATAAAATCCAACACCCTTTCCTATTAAAAACACTAGAGAGTATAGGAATAAATGGGCTTTTCCTTAAAATGATCAGTAGCATGTATTTAAAACCATCAGCAAGCATCATATGTAATGGAGACAAACAAAAACTATTCCCAATAAGATCAGGAGTGAAACAAGGCTGCCCACTGTCACCATTACTATTTAATATTGTATTAGAAATGTTAGCTTTGGCAATAAGAGAAGAAAAAGAGATAAAAGGAATCAGAGTAGGTAATGAAGAAACCAAATTATCACTCTTTGCAGATGACATGATGGTATACTTAGAGAACCCTAGAGACTCAACTAAAAAACTACTAGAAACAATTTACAACTTTAGCAAAGTGGCAGGATTCAAAATTAATCCACATAAATCATCAGCATTCTTATATATTACCAACAAAGTTCAGCAGCAAGAGATACAAAAAGAAATTTCATTTCGAATAACAGATGATAGGATAAAATATTCGGGAATCTATCTGCCAAGGAAAAGTCAGAAAGTATACGAACTAAACCACAAAACACTTTCCACACAAATAAAATCAGACCTAATCAATTGGAAAAACATTAAGTGCTCATGGGTAGGCAGAGCGAACATAATAAAAATGACAATACTACCCAAACTAATCTACTTATTTAGTGCCATACCAATCAAACTCCCAAGAAATTATTTTACAGATCTAGAAAAAATAGTAGCAAAGTTCATTTGGAAGAACAAAAGGTCAAGGATTTCAAGGGGATTAATGAAAAAAAAGGCAGATGAAGGTGGCCTTGCTGTACCAGATGTAAAATTATATTATAAAGCAACGGTCATCAAAACCATTTGGTACTGGCTAAGAAATAGAGCAGTCGATCAGTGGTACAGGATAGGTTATCAGGACAATCTAGGCAATAACCTTAACAATTTAGTGTTTGATAAACCCAAAGATGCCAGTTTTTGGGATAAGTACTCACTATTCGGCAAAAACTGCTGGGAAATTTGGAAACTAGTGTGGAAGAAATTAGGGCTTGACCCATACCTAACACCTCATACCAAAATAAGATCTAAATGGGTTCATGATCTGGATATAAAGAGTGATTTTGTAAACAAGTTAGAGGAACGTAATATAGTTTACCTCTCAGACCTGTGGAGAAGGAATAAATTTATGTCCAAAGAAGATCTGGAACTCCTAATTGAAAACCAGATGGATAATTTTGATTATATTAAGTTAAAAAGTTTCTGTACAAGTAAAACTAATGCAGACAAGATTAGGAGGGAAGCATCAAATTGGGAAATCATCTTTACATTTAATGGTTCTGATAAAGGCCTCATTTCTTTTTCTTCTTCTTCTTCTTTTTTTTTTTTTGCTGAGGCAATTGGGGTTAAGTGATTTGCCCAGGGTCACACAGCTAGGGAATGTTAAGTGTCTGAGATCAGATTTGAACTCAGGTAGTCCTGACTTCAGGGCTGGTGCTCTATCCACTGCGCCACCTAGCTGCCCCTAAAGGCCTCATTTCTAAAATATATAGAGAATTGTCTCATATATATAAGAATTCATGCCACTCTTCAATAGATAAGTAGTCAAGGGATATGAACAGACAATTTTCAGATGATGAAATTAAAACCATCTCTAGTCATTTGAAAAGTTGCTCCAAATCACTATTGATCAGAGAAATGCAAATTAAGACAACTCTGAGGTACCACTACATACCTGTCAGATTGGCTAAAATGACAGGAAAAGATAACGATGAATGTTGGAGGGGATGTGGGAAAGCTGGGACACTAATACATTGTTGGTGGAACTGTGAACGGATCCAACCATTCTGGAGAGCAATTTGGAGCTATGCTCAAAAAGTGGTCAAATTGTGCATACCCTTTGACCCAGCAGTGTTTCTACTGGGCCTATATCCCAAAGAGATCTTAGAGGAGGGAAAGGGACCCACATGTGCAAGAATGTTTGTGGCAGCCTTTTTTGTAGTGGCTAGAAACTGGAAACTGAATGGATGCCTATCAATTGGAGAGTGGCTGAATAAATTATGGTATGTGAATGTTATGGAATATTATTGTTCTGTAAGAAACGACCAGCAGGAGGATTTCAGAGAGGCCTGAAGGGACTTGCATGAACTGATGCTGAGTGAAACGAGCAGAACCAGGAGATCATCATACACAGCAACAACAATATTACATGATGATCAATTCTGATGGACAGGCTCTCTGCAACAAAGAATTGTCTCAAACTAGTTCCAATTGTTCACTGAAGAAAACCATATACACCCAGAGAGAGGGATATGAAATATGGACCACAACATAACATATTCATGATCTCTATTGACATTTGCTTGCATTGTGTTGTCTTTCTCTGATTTTCTTTTTTTTTTCTTGTAGATAGGATTTTTCTTTCATAACTTGTCAAGCATTTCAACATTATTAACATGTCACGGACTTCCTGCCATTTAGGGGAGGGGAGGGGACTGGGGGTAAAATTTGTAATGGAAAGCTTTGTAAAGATCAATGCTGGGGAACTACCCATACATATGTTATACAAATAAAAAGCTTTAATAAAAAAAAAGTTAAACTAAAAAAAAAGTATTAATTTATTTGTTAATGCTATCAATCAGTAGACTTCATCATAGTGCCAGAATGTTCCATATTCTTGCTGTTGTTATTATTGGCTCTTTTGTTCTCTAAGACAAACAATGACCTCAAGACTTTTATATGAACTGGATTTAAATGAAGCAGAAAAGTCACAAAGTCATCAGATGTTTCACTTTCTCCTCCAAAGTCATTCAAGTATCAGTGGCAAGACAAAGATCAAAATGACTGGTGACAACACAGGATACAGTTAGATGGCTTGACTTTTCTAAATTAAGGTCTTTCCCAGATCTCAGTTTGTCTTGAGGCCTAGTCTATTCAATGATTAAGGACTAGGTAAGAAGTAAGACAAAAGTTGGCTCAACTTACACGTCAAATATATATCTGAGAGGGGAAAGATCCTCAATGTTTCAGGGGCCCCAATTGAAAACAGTTGCTATTTCCATTCATTCTAAGCCATCAAACTAAGAGTTACAGAATTTGGGATGAGCTGATTATTAATCATTCTGTGAAAGCCAGAATAATTTTGGGTTTAAAGTAACTGTTTAAAATGCAATGGACTTTCTAAGCCTGTTTTTCAGAGCTATATTTCAAGAAATCAAAAAAGAAAAGTGCTCTGGACAAAAATTAATTGTCTTCCCCCCCATAACAATGTAGCCAGAATTAGAAGGAAAGCAACTGTTAAAAAAATTATAGGCTGTTTCATATCTCAAATGTATATATATATATATATATATATATGTATGTATTTGAGATATATATATATACATGCATATATATATATATATATATAACTAACAAATTTATAAGAATATGTCATTTGTCAAAGGACATGAACAAACAGTTTGGGGATGACATTAAAAAGAAAGGATATCCTTGTTAGTTGATATTTTAGGTCTCCTTTAGCTCTAGATTTAATGAAAATGTTTTCTTAGAAATCTAAACTCTTTCCCCAAATTTGTTTCCATGAAATTACTTTTATTTTCTTTTGCTTTCCACAGAATAACTTAAATTCTAGGGGTATGTGGTAGATCAAGTGAAATGGGATTTTTCTAAAGAAAGTGGACATGTGATTAAGGCTAAGAACCTGAGAATTTAATTTAAATAATCCCTCCATTTGAAAACTGTTGAGAAATGAAGTGGTGATGGAAGAGGTGAAGCAGATATTAAAATGTATCTATTTATGAGTATTGGGAGAGAGAGAAATGTGATAAATTGGAATTATTTCCCGCCACACTTTTTGATACTGAATCCAAGGGATTATTTAGTTGTCTGTATGTTTTTATTTTGAAAGCTGAAGCTAAGCCATTCTCTCATTCCAAAGGGCGTGGTCTGTGGTTGTTTAAAATAGCAGTTTGTAGGATTCTGTATCAGGTATTGTTAAGTACTTCTATCCTTCCACCTTTAGGGATTCAGATTTAGAGATGGTTGTAACAGAAAGGCTCCAGGTTTCCTGGACTTGAGTGGACTTAGAAATAAAGGAGGAGGGGGCAGCTAGGTGGTGCAGTGGATATAGCCCTAGCTCCAAATTCAGGAGGACCTGAGTTCAAATTTGATCTCAGATACTTAACACTTCCTAGCTGTGTGACCTGGACAAGTCACTTAACCTCAATTGCCTCAGAAAAAAAAAAAAAAAAAGGATAAAAGAAAGATTGTGATTGCAGTGACTTTGCGAACTGGAAGAAATTAAGACAATTTGAGTGTGATGAGCTGTGTGAAATATTTAAAGAATTCAGCTTGGTGTAATATTTATGGTACCAGGACGTTTTTTCTAAGAATCACTTGACAATAATCCTGATATTTTCCACTATCTTTGGAGTTTACAGCTGAGAAAAGAGGTAGAAATTGTTCCCTATGACTTCATTGTTTTTACATATTTTTAGCCCTCCCATTTCTTAAAGAAAAGAGTGCAAGATTGTTATGAGGCTTGTTTTTTTTTTAAAGGCATTTCAACGCAAAAAAAAAATCTTCCTCAAACTTTGCTACCTATTTGTTCCAACTGATTATTATTTTTTTCCTGGAGGGGAATAACCTTGCCCTCTCAGCTTCCTTCCTTTGGTTTAGCAGCTACCCCATATCATCTAGATTAAAGGCTATTGTGAAATACTGTCCTTCCCAAACTTCCTCATTGTCATCTTTCCATAGGAACAGTTAGCAAACTCAGGCCTCTTAGTTTACTAATGGATTGGTTAACCTCTTGGATGAGGATATAGGGAGAATATTCTCAAATGGAGAAAGAATGTTGTAATAATATTAAAATATAATAGTAATTTACTGTTGGATTTGGGGGCATCTCATTTAATCTCTTTGGGTTTAGTAGTCAAGAAGTCAACAGCCAAGCACTATACTAAATGCTAAGGATGCAAATATAAGCAAAAAGATAGTCCTTTCCTTTAAGAGGCTTACTTACTAATGGAAGCACATGGCACATAAAAAAAAGTTGAAAATGGAGGAATAGTATCCAGATGGGTTATTGACAGAAAAAATCAGGAGAATCTGGAGTGGAAAACATGGAAGGCCTGGATATTTTCCTTAAAATACAGGTTCTAGGAGGAACTGGATAATCAGAGAGAGAGCCAATTTAAGAAATTCAGGGGTGAGGTGACCTTCCAGAGGGAGGAGGCTTTTGTAGTAGAGGAGTAGGAGACCAGACCCAGAAATGGAACCCAAGTGGTACAGAGAGGGTGCTGGGTTTGAATTCAGATCCCAACTTTTCTGTTAATAATCTGTATGGACATACTACTTAATTTATGGGTCTCAATTTCCTCACCTATAAAATGGAAGGATTATATCAGATAATCTTTCAAACTAGATCTGAATTTGTGAGATGTCCTTAAGGAGGGATTTGGTTAGATAATCTCTCAAGGATCCTCTCTAAAATTTTTTAAAATTCTGCTTTTAAGAGAAGTGTTTTATTTTCTAATATTAGTGGAACCTGTTCTTATTTGTAATTAGGTAAAGGGCCTATCATCTAGAGATATTTGGCATAGTTTGGGAAAGGGCTCCAAACTCTTCTTTCCTTAGGCAGTGAAATGCCGTTACCTAATCCTTTCAAATTTGGAGATCTAAATAGTACAACTTTTCATAGAACATATTTTCATAACTTGTTAACATTTGTTCTATTGAAGTAAGACCATAGGTATTCTTTCGGAAAAAAATTTGATTCCTAGTCCCACCTTCAGATCATTTTATGATTGTAAATTTTTCAGTTTGGTGGGTCTTTTGATCAAATAGCTTTTGTTATTAATATTATTCTTTTTAAGTCTTGTCTAGTACTCATTTAAGGAATAAGTTAGAAATGGATGTTATATTAGTGAAGCAGAGAACAGGATATTTTTTGACCTTCTGAGACCATTTTTAAATACTGTATAGAAGTGATTTTTTTGGGGGGGGGATAAATTTCTGTTATTTGAACTGCTCACTAGATGGCAGTATTGGCAGCACTTTTAATAGGTACATTGTACTTATGAATATTAAAGAACAAAAAATGCACATTAAAAGTAAAACTTTATTTAATAGACCCCACTTTGCATTACCCATGAAAGACTTTCCATATTCTTTTTTTATTTTTATTTATTTTTATTTTTTATTTTTGTTTGCTGGAAGAAATTATCACGCATAGTAAATGAAATCAAGTTTTTTTCAAAGCCTTATGCAACATAATACTCTAGCTAATTGTTTTGGAGTTTGCTTAAGGCCTCTTTTGGATTTTGACTGCTTGGATGAAAAAGCTTCTCCCTTCTCTCCCCCCTCCCCGCCCCCCTCCGAACTCTCTGCCACAAATCTGTAATAAAATTTAATGGTTGAGAACAGGTAGAGGTGAGTGATTTAGGGACCTAAATACAGTGAATTTCCATGTGTAATACAATATTAGTTTAGGGAAAAATTCTTTTAGACCAGGGTCTCAGACAAACTAATTTTAATTCTTGGGGCTTTGGTCCAGTAATAATATCTCACAAATCCTCACAGGTTCAAGGAAGAAAAGTTATTTGGACTTTGGGAACTTGCTCTAGTAGGGGAGCGCAGCTATTTGTATACCCTTGACTGAATAACGGTATGCCTCTATCGGGGAAGGTCGTCCTCTTCAAACGAGCATGCAGCTTCAGGAGGGACCCACAGGGAGCAGTGAGGGAGGAAGGGGATACCCGTCTAGCCAGCCAGATCAGCTGAATCAACCTGGGGGATCAATGGGGTGACATGTTGCAGCCAAATTGCCCTTATATGCATAAAAGTTATTTGGAGAGAGGTCCTCAATAATTTTTGAGAGTGTAAAGAAACCAAAAAGTTTGAAAACCATTCTTCTATAGCATTTTAATATAACATTTTAATAATGATAATAATTTTTATTTATATGATACTTTTAGGTTTGCAGAAATCAAAGTGGGTAATTATAACCAATAGAATGAAAATACCATCCCCATTGAAGATCACTTTTATTGATGCTAAATATAAAATTCATCCTACTATTTTCAGGATAAGGATTTTTTCACTAAAGGTTGGAGAATAGGGATTTAAATTTTCTTTAGCTTTTAAATGGTAACCCTTTTCTGGAAGAAAAGGGAATTTCCAGGTCTAGCAAAAGATGTATTTTGAAGGAAACTGTCATCTACAAGTTTCAGTGCCAGCAGCACTTCACCCCCCATCCCACCCCCACCTCACCATAATCTTCCTCCTCACCCTTGCCTCATAGGATCCCATATTTCATAATTCCTTTCTTGGTATCCCTGAATGTGAATTTTAGGAAGGTATGTTAGAAACTTAAAGAATAGTCCTTCCCTCTATAATTTTGTTCTTGTTTAGTCATATTTGACTAAATTTCCACAATTTTCTTGGCAAAGATAAAATGAAGTAGTTTGTCATTTCCTTCTCTAGTATGTCCTCATTTACAGCTGAGGAACTAAGGTATATAGGAGTTAAGAACCTTGCCCAGGATCACACAGCTAGTAAGTATCTGAAGCCTAACTTGAGAAGACTCAGACTTAGCACCCTATCCACTGTACCACATGGCTGCCCATTGTCATAAGAAAGAAGGCAAAGAGAAAAATTCAAAGTAGACGATAGAGTATGGTTGAATTGGAGCATCCTATCCACTGTACCATATGGCTGCCCACTATCATCAGCAAGAAGGCAAAGAGACAAGAAATTCAAGGTAGATGATAGAGTATGGTTGAACTGGCTCATTAAATTGTCTTCAAAAGCTAGGGAAGAGAAGCCAGTGAAGAATCTAGGAAAGAAAGTGGTAGAGGGAGTGGAGGTCATGGTGATGTTGAAAATCAATTGCAAGGCATATGAGAATATGAAGTGATTAAGATTGTTGCTGTTGAGTAATTTCACTCTCTCGGTGACTCCATTTGGGGTTTTCTTGACAGAGATACCTGGAGTGATTTGGCACTTTTTTTCTCCAGCTTATTTTACAGATGAGGAAACTGAGGCAGGCAGGGTTAAATGATTTGTCCAGGGTCACACAGCTAGTAAGTAAAGGAACATTCATATGTATATTGGAGGGTCATAGTGTGAACGCCAGAGTCTTTATGTCTAGAGATTGTGAGCTAAGCAATGAATTCATTGAGAGAGGAAGGAAGAGCTGAACCTCAGTTTCTTTATCTGGAAATTGGGGATAATAATTTCTTTATACCTACCTCATAGGAGTATTGTGAATCTCCAAAGAGAAAATGAATTTGAAGCACATTTGCATACTTTATATTAACATTTTTTATTGATGACTTGTTATATCACATTTATTTTTTGCAAACTTTAAAGCTCCCTATATAATTGATAAGTATTATTATTATCGGATGAGTGTCCTCTTTTAAAATGTGTATCACTGGGGATTGAGCAGGGGGTGGAGCCAAGATGATGGAGTGAAAACGTGACTCTCTGCGTCTCCTCCGATCTTCTCTCAAATCAACAATAAAATAAGCCTCCTAACTGATCTTCAAGTCAACGAATTTAGAAATACTTGGATACTGCTTGCTGATACCTCTGAAGAACTTGACATCAGGTTTGTCTATCTCGGACAGAGGGATAAAGAGTTGTGTAGGCCGGAAGTGAGGGTGGGACTCAGCTCAGCTCATTGTGGCAAAAACTCCAAACTCCAAACACCTGGAGTTTATCTGAGGCACTCAGGACACTCTGCCCGATTTGGGGGCAGGTGTTCTGGCAGACTTGCCTTGTTTAAGGAGCAATTCGGACTTAGTCCTAGCCCCCACCAGCCCAGCACCTTAAATTAATTCCCCAAATTGCCCCAGGGCAAGGAGCTTTAGCCGAGGTTTTTCCAAACCTTAAAGAGATATACACGCTGTTTTAAAAAAAAAAAAAAATGAAGAAGCAAAAGAAAGCTCTCACCATAGACAGCTTTTATCGAGACAGAGAAGGGCTGACCCCAGATTCTGAGGTTCCTTTAGACAAAACTTCAGAGGATGTTATTAAGGACCATCACTGGTCCCCTTTTCAAAAGGCCTTTCTGGAAGATTGCATACAGAATCTCAAAAGAGAGTTGGAGGATAAATGGGAAAATAAACTGAAGTCAGTGCAAGAAGCCATCCAAAAGAGATATGATAAAGACACCAATTTATTGAAAAATAAAATTAGTGAAGTGGAAAAAAGAGTGCAATGAACAATTTGGCCAGTTAGAAAAAGAGCTTAAAAAGGTAACTGAAGAAAACAACATTTTAAAAATAAGAACTGAACAAATGCAAGTGAATGACTCAATAAGACTTCAAGAATCAGTCAAACAAAAACAAAAAAATGAAAAATTAGAAGAAAATATGAAATATCTCCTAGGAAAAACAACTGACTTGGAAAATAGATCTAGGAGAGACAATCTAAGAATTATTGGACTTCCTGAAAGTCATGATGAAAAAAAGATTCTAAATACTATCTTCCAGGAAATCCTGAAAGAAAATTGCCCTGAGATAGTAGAATCAGAAGGCAAAATCACCATTGAAAGAATTCACCTATCACCTCCTGAAAGAGACCGCAAAATTAAAACCCCAAGGAATATCATAGCTAAATTTCAGGACTATAGCACCAAGGAAAAGATATTGCTAGCAGCTAGAAAGAAACAATTCAAATACCGAGGATTAATAATTAGAATCACACAAGATCTGTCAGCCTCCACATTGAAGGATCGAAGGGCCTGGAACCAGATATTCCGAAGGGCAAAGGAACTTGCATTACAGCCAAGAATAAGTTACCCAACTAGAATGAGCATTATCCTCCAGGGAAGAAGATGGTCATTCAATGATATAGGTGAATTTCACCTATTTCTAATGAAAAGACCAGATCTGAACAAAAAATTCGACACCTAAACACAGAACTCAAGAGATGCATAAAAAGGTAAAAAGGAAAAGACTCTTGAGAACTTTATTTTTACTAGGGGAATACTTAAAGTTTGGGGGTATAATGAACTAGATATTACTTTGATAATATGAAAAAGAGAACTAGAGGGGGAAAGGTTGTCATACTGGGGAAAAGAGGGAAAAAGTGGTAAAATAAGATCAAAAAAAAAAAGGAGGTAAAAACAAGGTAAAATCTCTTGAAGAGGCAAAGAAAACCTAATATAATTGAGAGAAAGAGGGGAGGGAGATGAGCATTGTGTAAATCTTACTCTCATCAGGTTGGGCTCTAAAAGTGTATATCAGACACTTGATTTTCACATAGAAACTTGTCTGTTGCTAGAGGAAAGTGGGAGGGAAAGGAGCATAAGAAAGGGATAAACTAATAGAAGGGAAAATAGAAGAATCAGGGGAAAGGAGTAAAAACAGGAGGAGGGGACCAAAGGGTGGAGTATTGGTTGGGTGAGGGGGTCATCAAAAGCAAATTACTGAGGAGGAGGGAAGGGAGAAAGGGGAAAGGAAAGGGGAAAACATAACTTGGGTAAATAAGATGGCAGGAAATAAAGAATTAGTTATTCTAACTGTGAATGTGAGTGGGATGAACTCTCCCATAAAGCAGAAGCGGATATCAGACTGGGTTAGAAACCAGAATCCCACAATATGTTGTCTACAAGAAACACATCTAAAACATAGTGACACATATAGGATGAAGGTAAACGGCTGGAGCAGAAAATATTATGCTTCAGGTGAACAAAAAAAGGCAGGGGTAGCAATCCTTATCTCAGATCAAGTAAAAGCCAAGATAGATCAAAAGAGATAAGGAAGGAAACTATATTTTATTAAAGGGTACCATAGATAATGTAGCAATATCTATACTAAATATATACGCACCAAGTGCAATAGCATCCAAATTCCTAGGGGAGAAATTAAGAGAGATGCAAGAAGAAATAGACAGCCAAACGATACTAGTGGGGGATCTCAACCTTGCTCTCTCAGAATAAGATAAATCAAACCACAAAATAAACAAGAAAGAAACTAGGGAGATAAACCAATTGTTAGAAAAGTTAGGTATGATAGATTTATGGAGAAAGGTGAATGGAGACAGTAGGGAGTTTACTTTTTTCTCAGCAGTCCATGGAACCTATGCAAAAATTGACTGTGTATTAGGGCATAAAAACCTCAAAATCAAATGCAGAAAGGCAGAAATAGTAAATGCATCTTTTTCAGATCATGATGCAATAAAAATCACATGCAATATAAGGCCAGGAGAAAATAAACCAAAAGTTAATTGGAAATGAAATAATCTAATACTGAAGAATTAATGGGTGAAAGAGCAAATCATAGACACAATCAATAATTTCATCCAGGAGAATGACAATAAGGAGACAACATACCAAAATTTGTGGGATACGGCCAAAGCGGGTATAAGGGGCAATTTTATATCTCTAGATGCTTACTTGCATAAAACAGAGAAAGAAAACATCAACGAATTGGGCTTATTATTAAAAAAACTAGAAAAAGAACAAATTAAAAACCCTCAAATACCAAATTGGAAGTTCTAAAACTAAAAGGAGAAATTAATAAAATTGAAAATAAGAAAACCATTGAATTAATAAATAAAACTAAGAGTTGGTTCTACAAAAAAACCCAACAAAATAGATAAGCCTTTAGTTAATTTGATAAGAAAAAGGAAAGAGGAAAATCAAATTTTTAGTCTCAAGAATGATAAGGGAGAACTTTCCTCCAATGAAGAGGAAATTAGAGCAATAATTAGGAGTTACTTTGCCCAACTTTATGCCAGTAAGCTTGATAATCTAAATGAAATGGAGGAATATCTACAAAAATATAGATTGCCCAGGTTAATAGAAGAGGATATAAATTATTTAAATAGCCCCATATTAGAAAAAGAAATAGAACAAGCTATTAACCAACTCCCTAAGAAAATATCTCCAGGGCCAGATGGATTTACATTTGAATTCTACCAAACATTCAAAGAACAATTAATTCCAATACTATACAAACTATTTGAGAAAATAGGGACAGAAGGTATACTGCCAAATTCCTTCTATGAGACTGATATGGTGCTGATAGCTAAGCCAGGTAGGGTGAAAACAGAGAAAGAAAACTATAGACCAATTTCCCTAATGAATATTGATGCAAAAATTTTAAATAAGATATTAGCAATGAGATTACAGAAAGTCATCCCCAGGATAGTACACCCTGACCAAGTAGGATTTATACCAGGGATGCAGGGCTGGTTCAATATTAGGAAAACTATCAGCATAATTAATTATATTAATAACCAAACTAACAAAAACCATATGATTATCTCAATAGATGCAGAAAAAGCATTTGATAAAATCCAACACCCTTTCCTATTAAAAACACTAGAGAGTATAGGAATAAATGGGCTTTTCCTTAAAATGATCAGTAGCATGTATTTAAAACCATCAGCAAGCATCATATGTAATGGAGACAAACAAAAACTATTCCCAATAAGATCAGGAGTGAAACAAGGCTGCCCACTGTCACCATTACTATTTAATATTGTATTAGAAATGTTAGCTTTGGCAATAAGAGAAGAAAAAGAGATAAAAGGAATCAGAGTAGGTAATGAAGAAACCAAATTATCACTCTTTGCAGATGACATGATGGTATACTTAGAGAACCCTAGAGACTCAACTAAAAAACTACTAGAAACAATTTACAACTTTAGCAAAGTGGCAGGATTCAAAATTAATCCACATAAATCATCAGCATTCTTATATATTACCAACAAAGTTCAGCAGCAAGAGATACAAAAAGAAATTTCATTTCGAATAACAGATGATAGGATAAAATATTCGGGAATCTATCTGCCAAGGAAAAGTCAGAAAGTATACGAACTAAACCACAAAACACTTTCCACACAAATAAAATCAGACCTAATCAATTGGAAAAACATTAAGTGCTCATGGGTAGGCAGAGCGAACATAATAAAAATGACAATACTACCCAAACTAATCTACTTATTTAGTGCCATACCAATCAAACTCCCAAGAAATTATTTTACAGATCTAGAAAAAATAGTAGCAAAGTTCATTTGGAAGAACAAAAGGTCAAGGATTTCAAGGGGATTAATGAAAAAAAAGGCAGATGAAGGTGGCCTTGCTGTAC
>JAJPUD010029648.1:881-13753 GCA_023553655.1 Myrmecobius fasciatus
AGGGGACTGGGGGTAAAATTTGTATTGGAAAGCTTTGTAAAGATCAAAGTTGGGGAACTACCCATACATATGTTATACAAATAAAAAGCTTAAAATAAAAAAACAAAAAAAATGAAGTGAGTAGAACCAAGAGAATATCATACACAGCAACAACAAAATTATGCAACAATCAATTCTGATGGAACTTATTTTTTCTCAATAATGAGGTGATTCAGATGAATTCCAATAGACTTTTGATGGAGAGATTCATCTGCATCCAGAAAGACGATGGAGACTGAATGTGAATCACAACATAGTATTTTCATCTTTTCTGTTGCTGTTTGCTTGCTTTTTTGTTTTCCTTCTCTTATTTTTTTTCCTTTTCAATCTGATTTTTCTTGTACACCATGATAAAGGTGGAAATATGTATAGAAGAATTGTACACATTTAACATATAGTGTATTATTTGGTGTCTAGGAGAGGGGATGAGGGGAAGGGAGGGAGAAAAAATTTGGAATACAAGTTTTTGCAAGGATTAATGTTGAAAACTCTCTTTGCATATATTTTGAAAATAAAAAGCTATTATAAAAATAAAATGAGATTTAAATTTTAAAAAAACAATCAATTATTTCATTAAAAAGAGTGACAATAATGAGAGAATATATCAAAATTTGTGGAAAGTAGCCCAAACAGTACTCAGGGAGAAATTTTTTTTTCTCTAAAAATTTTCATCAGTAAAAAAAAAGAGAGAGAGAGAAAGAAAGAGAGAGATCAAAGAATGAGACATGCAATTTAAAAAAAACACCTAGAAAATAAAAATAATAAATAAAACAATCCTTGAAATCCAAGGAAAGATAAGTGAAATTGAAAGGAAAAAAAGCTTAAAAAAAAAAAAAGTAAATATTGGGGCAGCTAGATGGCAGTGGATAAAGCACCAGCCCTGAAGTCAGACCTGAGTTTAAATCTGATCTCAGACACTTAACACTTTCTAGCTGGTCAAGTAACTTAACATTAATTGCTTCGGCACCCCCCCCCAAAAAAAAGCAACCTAAAACTAAAACTAAACAAAAAGCAAAAAAAACCAAATGTTAAAAATTGTTTTTACAAGTAACTGAGAAAAATATTTAAAATACATATAATGGCAAATCTATTGAGAGATAAACACTGAAAATAGTAGTATTTCCCAATTGGCACTAATTAGAACAATTTTTTGAACTACTATTTATAACATTTATTTTCCTTTTGAGTAAATTAACTAATATAACTGAAGAAAACTATAAGAAAAAACAACAGAATGAGCAACAGAAAATCTGTGTTCTAGTTGCCACTAACATTAGCCTTATAATCTAGGAAAAATCACATTATATGAATGAAAACTGAGCCTCAAAAAATTAAAGTACTAAATTAGATGACAACTAATGATGATTTCCTCTAGCTCCTGTATTCTGATATGATTTCATATAGAAACTGACAATTTGTCAAATTATTTTTTGTTTTATAAATGTCGGAGGGAAACTTGCAATTCTTTTAAATGTTTAATGCGTATTTACTCAAAATTATGTCTCAATGTATTAAAATAATAATAAAGAAAAAGTAAGAAAATACAGAAAAGAGGAAAAAGAATAGAGGCAAGGAAAACCAAAAATGAATGAATCAGAAAGAAAAAAATTAGTAATAATAGAAAAAAGGAAATGCATTATTCAAAAGCAACTTTTTAAATTTTAACAAACGTATTACAGAAGCTGAATTCTGATACCTTTTTTAAAAAAAAAAACACTGCTGGTGGTAATATTTGTTTGTTCTTTGGGGTTGTTCCTCAATCCCCCAAATTTTGCATCTAGACAGTCTAACCACAAATCAGTCGACTGGTGCAATTATTCATGCTATTGCTAATAATCATGTCTGCATATTTGCTATATAAACCTGTAATTACCTAGGCAGGATATTCCCTAAGCATTGGGAAACAACAATAGCTTTACAATATGAATTTAACAAGCTGAAGCATATATGCGATTGAAAACTCTTTTCAAAGAAAACTCAAATCTTACCAATTATAATAATTGTTGTTGTTTAGTTGTTTTTCAGTTGTATCTAACATATTATGATCTCTTTTGGAGTGTTTCAAGTTTTGGTTTTGGGGGCAGGGGAGTTAGCAAAAATACTAGAGTTGCTTGCTATTTCTTTCTTCAGTTCATTTTACAGGTAAAGAAATTGAGGCAAATAGGGTTAAATGACTTTTCCAGAATCACAAAGCTATTAAGAGTCTGAGGACAGATTTGAACTCAGGAAAAGGAATTTTCCTTACTCCAGGATCTATCTACTACACCACCCAGCTGCCCTCTACTTGTAATAATAAAACTATATAATTCTTTTTTAAAATCACATTAATTGCCAATATTGTACACTAAAAATATTTTCCTATCTCAATCTAAGTGATCCTAATAAAAACTGCACTATACACTACTGTGTTGTAGAAATAATGAAAACTATTTTTAATCAATAAGGCAAAAAACAGCATGTCAAAAACAATTTTTAAAATATCAGATCCATATTTAAATTATTTATAATGTTTAAATGTAAGAAAATATGCCATCTTTTCTAGTTGTGATGGTATCTCAATCTTTTTTTTTTTTTCCTTGCTTTTCGCTGAGGCAATTGGGGTTAAGTGACTTGCCCAGGGTCACACAGCTAGGAAGTGTCTGAGACCAGATTTGAACTCAGGTCCTCCTGACTTCAGGGCTGGTGTAGTATCTCAATCTTAAAAATATTGTTGTTACAGTGGAATAAGCACTAGACTTGAAGTAAGACCTAAGTTTAAATTTGTGTTTTATCATAAATTATTTAACGTAGAAACTTGCATCCTTCATGAGTAATCCTCATCAGATAACATTCATCCCATGCACTTCAGAGTTACTGTAATTATCAAGATTATTTTATAACACTAAAGCATTATAAAAGTATTTAAGCTATTATTATCATTGCAATTCATTATATAAAGGTATGCCAAACTCCAAATACTCTAAGGATATAATAACTATTATCTTTTAAGATTTTATTTTTTATAATATATGGGCAAGCTTAGTTAATTTAAGTAAAGAGTTAAGTTAAAATAAAAACTGTAAGTTAAAATAAACGAATGAATAAATATATAAAACAATCTTGGCAACAAATACTCTTTGAAGGAATTTTTCTGTTCTGCAGTGTCAAATTGTTTACCACTATGTTATACAAACCAGTCTACTGCAAATATCCACTAATCTATTCAAGTTTTATTTTTAGGTGGCTAAGAAAATTAAAAGGAAGTTAGTACTTCTATATATAATATAAATCACCAATCAAGTAAAAAAAAATTCAAAGTAAAGAAATAAAATAAGTTATCCATAATCTAATGAATCTAAAAAGCAAGTAACTTGTAATCAATTCTAATTCTAAAAGGATAATATAATTAGCAATGCTTTGCTTGTAAATTAAAAAAGTAAATTTTCAGTAGATATACTCAAATATGAGGGAAATAAGTATTTATTTAAGTAAATACTTATATAACTGCAAAAAGCATTTAATAAACATCTTACTTGATTCTCACAAAAACCCTACAAAATAGGTGGGGTTACTGTTCCCGTTTTACAGTTGGAAAAAATCTGAGGCAAACAGATTAAACAATTTTTCCCAATATCATACAGCTAGTAAGTACTGAAGCTGGATGTGAACTTACTGTGTCTTATGTATGTTATTGACTCTAGGCTCTATCCACTATTCAATCTAATAGTCAGGTACTAATGAGGTCCAAATCAGCTGATAATCACAAAGGCTATATATTATTCTAAAATCTTGTTAAATTGTATGAATATATCGATCCATGATCTATATTAACTTTAAGATATCACAGCTTCACATTTTTATATTTTAATATTTAATGAAAAATCATTCATATGTAAATTATTTAATATATTCTCTCCTAGGTGATAACTCAGCTGAAATTCATTAATATTCACTGTTTTCATAGTGCTATTACTTTTTCAAAGCACTTTTATATGTTTCAGTGCAACAATATATATGAAAGTCATATGAAATAACTAATATAGTTTCATCTCCATTTTTTGGATGGAAAAATTGAGACTCAAGAGTTGAAATGACTTGACTTGGATTAGACAACTAGCATTTGGTAATGCTAGAGTCTGACAGACTGTCTTAGCCAAATCATATCTAGTTATTAAAAATCATTCCAATATATTGCTCAAGTGGGGCAAACCTAAAAATGCTTAAATAGATCCCAAATTATTTACATATATTCTTTTTTAAATGAATCATGCAAAATTTTTACTAAAACTTGACATACTTAAATAGATGTGAATCCATGATAGGTTTCTACTGCCATTATTTTGTATATGCATACCTTATTTTCCAAACAAGAAACAACTCCTAATAAAGTCTCTAAATGGCTTCTACTTCCTTTTATTTGGCTTTTTATCTACATGAAAACAGAATCAAAAACTGTTTTTCTACCCAAATTTCCCACAACTCAGTAAGGACTATATCATTAAGGTGTTATATTCCTGTATTAAAGTCAGTTTAAGACTAAAATATCTTTCCTTCTCTTTACCCACTAACCACAGGCTCTACGATTTTGGAAAACTAATTTTTCTATAAGTTTCTATGCCTTCTCATACATCTCTAAAGTCAGAGATAAGTTCATTATATTGAACAGTCACTTCCTCATTCAGGATCAACATTAATCGGAGAAGGAGTTATTTCATTTAGTCACAAGCACTTTTGGATAAACTACTATGTGCCAAAAATTGTGTTGTTACTAAGAAAAAAGGAAGGAAGGGGAGGAGGGAGGGAAGGAAGAAAAAGAGGGAAAGGGAGAGAGGGGAGGAAGGAAAAGAAAGAAGGAAGGGAAGGAGGAAGGAAAGAAAAGAGGAAGGGAGGAAAGAAGGGAAAGAGAGCAAAAGAAAGAAAAAGAAAGATCTTTATCTCAGAGAGGTAATAGTCTCCTAAGGGAAATTAGGAAAATGCAAAAATATGCCAATTAAATGAAAAATAATTGAAGTGATTGGTAAATGGAACACTAGCAAAGGATTCTAGAGTTAGCAATAAAGAGGTATTGTACTTTACATACAGAAAAGTCTGTGGAAAATATGGAGAATGGAGCTAGAATGTCCTGGATGAGGAACTACAAGTATGTCAGTTTGACTGTTACAATAGAATATGTGAAGGAGAGAGATGTGGATATAAATCAAAAAGTATTTATTAAATTCTGACATGTCAGATACTATCCTAGGCATTGAGTATAAAGAAACAAAAAAAAGAAGCTAGGGATAAAAAGTTTTAAAAAATGGAAATTCCTGCTCTCAATGATCTTATATTATAGCAGAGGAGAAAACTTACAGGCAGAAATGTAGAAACAAAATTTAAAGAAAGTAATTTATGGGAGAGGCACAAAAAAGTGGTATATAAAGGTAATATTAATGTAGGAAGTGGCACTTCAGATAAGAAAACAAGGACTTCTAAGACATGAAGGTGGAGAAAAGGGGAATGTCCTATCCAAAGATATGGTCATGGGAGGTGACATGTTATATGTAAGAACAGCAAGAAGAACAATTTGACCCAGAATATAGAAGAAATGAAAGATAGATAGATATAATAAATCTTGAAAGCCTGGTTAGAAGTAAATTAAGAAGGAAATTAGATGCTAAAAAAATAGGATCTGTACTTTATCTTAGTGGTCATGGAGAAGTACAGGAGTTTTTGGAGGAGAATCATGAGAGATCTCTGTTTTCTTAACATCAATTAGACATTAGCAGAAAGAAGGGGACTTTATGCTGAAACAATGCAGAGTAAATAGACTAGACTGAAGGCAGAGAAACAAATTAAAAGGCTACAGAAATAGCTAAGCAAGAAATGAAGACAGTTTAAATGACATTGGTGGGCATGTGAGTATGAACTTGAGAGAAAGGAGTTATAGATAATACATACCCTCTATAATTAGAGGGCAGAACACAAGTAAAGATCAAGTTAAAAAATGTTTTTTAAAAAAGTGAGAAACAGCAGGCAGATGAGCAAGAACATAACCAAAAGGGAAGTCAAGAAAAAAAAACAAAAAAGACCTAAAATCTGTAAGGGAAAAGAGACCAACAGTAATAAGCAGCTATTGTTTGCCCTTCACTCTCAAAAGGGAACATGATCTTGGGGAGATGATATTATGACATGCAAATGAACTGGTTTTGAGGGAGGAAGTCAGCAGCCTCACTTTCTCCTATGGAGCCATCTGGCTGGGGAAGGATATCAATAAGGAAGACTCAAGAAGGCCCTGGATGCAGTGGAAGACCTTGGCCTTTTTAAGTTAAGCTCTTTAACAGGTTTTAGGTTTAACAGAGGCAACAATGAAACACTGATTAAAGCTAAGTAAGAAGTGATGGCATAATATTTTAACATAATTAACATGTAGTGGATATCCTGCCATCTAGGGGAGGGGTGGGGAGTTGGGGGGAAAAATTTGTAACGGAAAGCTATGTAAGGGTTATTGTTGAAGAATTACCCACACATATGTTATGCAAATAAAATAAAAATTTTAAAAAAAAAAAGAAGTGATGGCATTTCATAAGTGGCAAAGAGAGCAAGAAGGACAAAGACCACAGGATTTGGCAATAAAATGACTTAACTTTTTAAAGTGTTAAAACTGCTTACTTGAAGGATGGTTTATAGTTGAATTATGAGGTCAGAAGCCAGATTGCAAAGTGTTAAGAAGAGATGAAAAGAGAGGAAGAAAAGAATGAATAGAGAAAGCATCTTGGATTTTGTAAAAGGTAGCAGAGACATAATATGATAAATTTAAGGTATGGAAGAAATCAACAAAAGCAGACACTTTACTATTACATTAGAATAGGGAACTAGATTGAAGTCAGCCTCTTCTCTTACAATCTATAATCTTAAGGATTTTCATGCATTCAAATCTGGCCTCAGCCACTTCCTAGCTGTGTGACCCTGTGCAAGTCACTTAACTCCATTGGCAAATCACTCCTATATCTTTTCCAAGAGAACCCTAAATGGGGTCATAAAAAGTTGGACACGACTGAAACTTCAGAAAAAACAACAGTAAGAATTACCTAGAACAGAAGTGTCAAACTTGCTTGGACCTACAAAACTTGCAAGTGTAGCTAGAACCAGATTAAAATAGAAGTACTAATTTTTATAAATTAAAATGCAATAAAATAGATATAATATAATTTCTGATTTTCTAAGTCAATATGCAACTGAATCTGTTTCTATTTGAATTATTTGAATCTTCTATTTGAAGATTCAAAAGGAAGGAGAGTTAAGTCATATCAGGAATAATGGCCTGAAAAATACTAAAAATAGATGGAATGACAATCAAAATGAGAATAAGAATAGATTTAAGAAGGGCAAGACAAAGATGTAATGATGAAAGGTTACTGTCAGAGAGGAATGTTAAAGTTTTTGATCAAAGGAACTGGAACATTTGTGAATGATGGTAAGATGGTACAACCGAGAGGTGAAAAGGAAAGGAATATCATAAAGCCTGAGAAAAATAAGGAAGTGGAAATTAAGGTATTTGAAGAAATATACTTAAGTCTTCTTGAATTAAGTCAGGAGAGAAAGAAAAAATATATTATGGACTTAGAACATACAACAAGCATATATTACAAGCAGGAAGTGAATTAAGGTCTTTTGGGCTCCCAAGACTAAGTCTCTATTCACAATGTCATGCTGCCCCCATAGGAAGCTTAAGAAGTATGCAAAAAGCCTGAAAAAGTAGGCTGTATTCAGGCTGTAAATGCCTTTAAATTCAAACAGTGGCAATGTAATCTCGTAAAAAGAATACTAGATTTAAGAAGGGACCCAAATTCAAATATCTTCTTTGCCATTTCTTGCATGTAACTCTAAGGTGTGATCAAAATCATTTCTTCATCTGAAAAAATAGGAATAATAACATCTGTTTACATAAAAAAAATTACACCTTTTATATAAAAAAATCTTTGTAAATTAGTAAAGCCTAAATGAATAAATTATTATAATTATCATCAGGTTTTCTCTTTATCCTTTGGGTTTTTCACTATGTTTTATATTACATTTCACACTAAAATTCCTCATTGTTAAGAATTTTTAGATATCAGTCCTACAGAAATGCATATAAGGGATCACCGATCAATCAATAAACATTTATTGCCTACTACATGCTATGCACTCTTATCAAATGTCAATAACACAAAGACAAAATTGAAAATTAAAAATCTTATATTCCAATATATGTGTGTACATAAAATATTAAATCAAAGAGCTTATGTTCCTATATGTATACATACACACCCATAAAATATGAACCAATTATAAGATTGTGAGAATTAAGGAAAATACACATATGTAAACATACATTACATATATTATATAATAATAGTTTGCAAACTTTAAACTGCTTTATAAATGTCAGTTAATACTGTTGCTGTTGTTATTATCATCATTATTACATTAAATATTATTATTGAATTAGATACAAGGGAACCTTACAAAAGAAAGTACTCAAAGTTTAAGGGCCCAGGAAAAGACCTCATATAAAAGGCAACTTTTGAGCCAAGTTTTTAAGAAGCCAAAGATTCTAAAAAAAAGAAATAAAGATAGGGAATATTCTAAAAGTGGGTGCAGTCAAGGCAAAGGCAGAGAGAAAGCAGATGAAATATCTACATGAGAGTCAGAAAATTGCCCATTATGGTTGGATCAGAGAGTGTATAGAAAAGAATAATACATGAGAAGACAGAAACGATGGGGGAGGCAGTTTTTGAAGTGACTTAAATATCAGAGTTTTAGTTGATTCTAAAAGTAATAAAGAGTCACTGGAGTTTACTGAATAAGGAGCAACATGGTCAAAAAAAAATTTTCAAAAAATCAGTTTGCTGGTTGTGTGACAAAGACTGCAAGGGGAAGATACATGAGATCAGAAGACCAAATAGAAGGCTATGGCATTAGTTCAGGATATAGATTTAGGGCCTATACTCAAGTGGTGGTTGCATGGGTAGAAAGAAAGAATAATATACAACTGATGTTGTGGAGACAGAAAAAATATAACTTGGCAACTGACTGGATATTGAGGAGGTGATCAAAGTTGAAAACTGGGTCAATGGAAATATATGCCACAAAGAAAACAGTATTTACTAATTGACAGACACATTCTTCTTTAACAAGAAGAACTACTTCATTGTCATAAACTGGAGTAGAAGAGGAAAGAGTGGAAGATTATGTCACACGGTTTTGAGGGAAAAAGCTGAAAATGAGAAAATTCAGAGTGAAAAATATATATTTTCTTTATAAAATATAAGGGAAATTTCTCATCCCAGAAGATGGGAGGGATAAGTAGAGAAGATTTTAGGAAAGAACAGAAGGTTTAGAACTGCCTTGGAAGGGTCTGGGATAAATAATTAAAGAGGAGTAAATGACTTGCCTTGCTCCAGGGATAACCTAGTTGAAGCTGGATTATATAAATCCAGGTGATCTTCTGTCTATCATCATTCAGCAGTATGTGAGTGGTGAAAATAGTGATAATAATCCAGATTTGGCAAAACATATGGAGCCATAGGACAAGGAATTCAAGAAAAAAAAAAAGACAATGTAAGATTTATCTAGTTAATTACAAAATGAAGATTCAAAAGGAAGGAGAGTTAAGTCATATCAGGAATAATGGCCTGAAAAATACTAAAAATAGATGGAATGACAATCAAAATGAGAATAAGAATAGATTTAAGAAGGGCAAGACAAAGATGTAATGATGAGAGGTTACTGTCAGAGAGGAATGTTAAAGTTTTTGATCAAAGGAACTGGAACATTTGTGAATGATGGTAAGATGGTACAACTGAGAGGTGAAAAGGAAAGGAATATCATAAAGCCTGAGAAAAATAAGGAAGTGGAAATTAAGGTATTTGAAGAAATATACTTAAGTCTTCTTGAATTAAGTCAGGAGAGAAAGAAAATCCTTGCATAGACATTAGACAATATGGTATTAATCTAATGATAAATTTTAATGAAATGAAACAGTTGCTGACTGAAGACAACAGAGAGCCTGAAAATGGCAATGGGGAGGATAGTGTTAACTAGAAAAAGCTGGATGTCTATGCATGACAGATGATGGAAGCACATGAAAAGCTGCAAAATGAAGCGAGGTGTGTTAATCATACAATGGGAATATATATATATATGTGTATGTATATATATGTATATATATATATTTACATGAACTTATAACTCTCCTCACTATTCTGTAAATATTCATTTCATGCAAAGTTGATTATTTTTATTTTCAAAGCTTTAGTACACATACTTATTTCTGTACCAAATTCTACTTAATGGACAGGGACACAATTCTAACAATTTATTATAAGTCATATATATGTATATAAATAAATATACAAAATGAATTGACAATAAAAGATGATATATATGTCTTTTAAACATTCACTAAAGTTATATTGAGTTTGCAGGAGTAAATTTAGACATGAAAGATAACATCTTTTAAACAGTTTTATAAATTCTATTGACTCTAGGAAAAGATTTATACTTAAAAGTATATCTTTTCAACATTTTCATAATTTCTATTAAGAATTTGACAATTTGGTAAATTTATCAAGTTTATAAAATCACAGATAGACAATATGCAAATATTCTCCAAATTTATAGATGAAGCATAGTAAAAAATTTTGATCAGTCAGATCCTATTCAAAGCTTTCAATTACCTGAAATATTAGATTCTATCATACACATATATTACTTACAAAGTAATTCTATATCTTAGTCACTGAAAAACCATTTAAACACATTCAAGAGCATCTTTAGACATGTGATTAGACATAATTATTATTATTAAACACATGCATTTGTCCACTCAAGCTGATTACCTGTACAACAACTCTGGACTGAGCTCTAAATTTTCTATATAAATAGAAGTTACATTATCGAGCAGATTAGGGCTACATGGATTGAAGTCCATGAAACAATGGTTTTAGTGATACACAAAACCATTCATCATTGGGGTTGCAGACAATGGGGTAGGTAAATACAAAATTCATTTGAAGAAATAAAAGAGAAAAACTCATGGAAATAATGAAGAAAGATGAAAAAGAAGTAGGAATATTATTTCCATATTTCAAGACTCTGGTGAAGGAGATAAGTCCAGAGTTAGGAATAGAATCAGGAGTAAAGCAAGCCTGTCTACCTCGTGAAATGGTCATTCAGAACAACAAATTACCAATCAGAAAAGAAGCTTACAGAGCAGGGGCATTTACAAGTTGAAAAGGTGTCTGGTGGGGTAATTGAGGAGTATGAAGAAGTAAACAGTAGAGCAAGGAATGAATTGAACATGATTCTACAAAAAATATTTGGGTGGCACTCCTTACAAAACCTGGAACTTTGAGAACCATAAATAGTTTTAAATAGTTTTAAAATACCCTCAAAAGCCTTCCGGGGGTGGAGCCATGGTGGCGGAGATCAGACAGGATTCTCTGTAACCTCCTCTAACCTCCCCTCAAACCCACAAAATATGAAGCCTCTAGACTGATTCTGAAGCAAAAAAATCCACAATATCCGGAGAACAACACGATTCTAGAAGAAGATACTCTGGAAGAACCTCAAAACAGGTCTGTTTTAATGGGGCAGGGGGTGGCCTACTGAACCCAGACTGCAGCACAGGGAGACCGGGGCAGGGAGCTGGAGCAGGGAGCTGGAACAGGAGACAGAACAGGAGTGGGAGCGTTGTGCTTTTCACACACCTGGGAGTCTTCTGCAAGCCTCTTGGAACAATTTGTCCTGATTGTGGGCAGGTGGTTTGGAGGGTCTGCCTTTTGAGGGGGATAGATTGTGAACCACTGAACCCCTGATGAGCATCGTAACTAGCTGCCATTACACAGCACCTTAAAGCAATCAATCAAACAACAGGTCTGATAAGCACCAGAAAGAATTCAATCAGCGGAGCTGCCCAGCCCTGACATAATTCAATCAGCAGAACTGCCCAGTTCCTGAAATAACTCAATCAGCAGAACTGCCCCAGGGCAAATTAAAGCAGCTGTCCCACCTTTGCCCTAAACAGACCTCACACCTTTAAAAAAAAATGAATAAAAAACCAAAAATAGCTCTCACCATAGACAACTTTTATGGAGAGAGGGAAGAACAGACCTCAAATCCTGAGGCCCCTAAAGGTAAAGCAACTCCAGAAAAAGCCCCAAAGAGAGACATAAATTGGTCTCCATGTCACAAGGCTTTCTTTGAAGATTGCATAAAAAATCTTAAAAGAGAGTTAGAAGAAACATGGGGAAACGAAATGAGATCACTGCAAAATAAAATAGAGAAAATGGAAAAAGAATGCAATGAACAAAAAAATGTAATTGGTCAATTGCAAAAGGAACTAAAAACAGTAACTGAAGAAAATAAGACATTAAAAATTAGAATCGAACAATTGGAAATTAATGACTCATCAAGACTTCAAGAATCAGTTGAACAAAAACAAAAAAATGAAAAGATAGAGAAAAACATGAAATATCTCCTAGGAAAAACAACTGACCTGGAAAATAGATCTAGGACAGACAATCTAAGGATTATAGGGCTTCCTGAAAGCCATGATGAAAAAAAGAACCTGGACACTATATTCCAGGAAATCATAAAAGAAAACTGCCCTGATATTTTACACCCAGAAGGCAAAATACTCCTTGAAACAATCCACCGATCACCTCCTGAAAGAAACCCACAAATTAAGTCCCCCAGAAATATCGTGGCTAAATTCCAGAACTATCATACCAAGGAAAAGATATTACAAGAAGCCAGAAAGAAACAATTTAAATATCGGGGAGCTACAATTAGGATCACACAGGACCTAGCAGCTTCTACGTTGAAGGATC
>JAJPUD010029649.1:0-13753 GCA_023553655.1 Myrmecobius fasciatus
TCCTACAATACTAATAAATGAAAACTTGAATAAAAAACATTTAATTAGAGGATGTAGAAGCAAATAAATATAGTTTAATGATGATTAAGAACTGAAAAAAAATTTAATTAGTGGCGACATCATTTCTAGAAGAGTCTATGCTAGGTGAACTATTTGATTGGATCCCTGAATGTTTCATTGTAATGAATCATTCTGTACAAATATAGCTTCTATTCAGAAAAGAGATTAGAGAAAATCTCAAATGGCCCAGATGGGATAGCTGATGATACTTCTCCTCAATTTTTTTAAATTCAATTCAATTTCAAAATTGTAAATGAAAAGATGTTTGTGGGTGTATTCTGTCTTTTCAAACACTTCTTGTCTGATCAGGACTAAGAGAACAAAAGCAAATAAACAGATACTAGAACCTATATTTCTCATTCCCCACCTCCCTGCTCAAGAGCAAAGGATAGAACAAATGAAAATGTGTGTACAGACTATATCTACTGGGTTTTGTTTTAGATTCTAGCCACCTTTACAAAACAGGCTGAGTCAATTTCTATAACTCCTGGGCACTAGGCAGGGTTTCTACAACTGAGACCACCATTGCTCCCTGTTCCATTGCTGAAATGAAAAATGTGTGCATTGTTCCATCGGTCCATTAATATGTCCTTTGGGATAGTCTATCTGTCTTTTTCTCTGTCTCTCTATCTCTCCATTTCTGTCTGTCCCATCTCTTTTCTGTGTGTCTCTGTCTTTCTGTCTGTATCTCTATTTGTCTCTGTCTCTCTGTGTCTGTCTCTTTTTTCTTTGTCTCTGTTTCTTTGTATCTCTGTCTTTGTGTAACTTTTTTCTTTGTCTCTATCTCTTTTCTCTCTGTGACTCTGTCTCTGTCTCTGCATCTCTGTCTCTCTGTTTCTCTATTGCTCTTTTTTTCTGTCTCTCTGTCTCTTTGTTTCTGTCTCTCTATCTCTCTTTTCTCTGTCTCTCAGCTTCTATCTCTCTTGTATCTCTATCTCTCTGACTCTATCTGTCTCTCTGTCTCTGTCTCTTTTTTCTCTATCTCTGTTTTTCTGTATCTTTATCTTTGTGTAACTTTTCTCTTTGTCTCTGTCTCTTTTCTCTCTGTGACTCTATGTCTCTCTCTCTGCATCTCTGTCTCTATCTGTTTCTCTATTGCTCTTTTTTCTCTGTCTCTATTTCTCTCTGTTTCTGTCTCTCTTTTCTCTGTGTCTCTTTCTTCTCTCTGTATCTCTTTCTGCCTCTATCTCTCTCCGTATCTCCATCTCTATCTGTCTGTCTCGTGTGTCTCTCTGTTTATCTCTTTTCTCTCTGTTTCTCTCTTTCTTTGTCTTTTTCTGTTTGTCTATCTGTATGTCTCATGCTGACCTAGCATTACTAGTTCTTGCTCTAAAAACAGTATCAGATCCTGTGAGATTCTTCCCAATTAAGCCCTATCTATAGAATGCTCTGACACAGTATGTAAAAACTAATCAGCAAGGGAGCCAAGCAGTAGAGGTATCATTGCTTCTCAAATTATGCCACATTTTAAGAAAACAACACCCTACAGTACATAGCCCTATGCTGATTCTGAGGGGGGATGCCAAGACGTATAAGGCATAGTTTTTATTTTCAAGGAGTTTGTAGTTAAATAGAGAAGACAAGAGAAATATACAAATAACTTAATATAAATGCTATATCAGTGTTTGAAGTAGTGTAGCATTCAAGAGGAAGAGAATACTTTTTTGGAAGTATTTAGAAAAGTTTCTTGAAGAAGAAAAAAGTGAAACAAGCACTTATTAAACACCTACTATGTGTTAGACACTGCTATACATTTTATAAATATCTCATTTGAACCTGACAACAACCTTGGGAAGTAGGTGCTACTATTATCTCCATTTTACAGATGAGGAAATCAAGGCAGAAGGAGTTTAAGTGACCTGCCCAGGATCACATCTAGTAATTTTCTGAGGCTAGATTTGAATTCAGATTGTTCTGACTCCAGCTACATCACTATCTACTGAACCAGAACTAAGAGGGAAAAGATAAACCTAAAATTTCAAGGAGTCATTATAGATTTTTGAACAAAAAGATAATATGTTTCCAGAATCTCAGAGTTAGAATCTCTAAGAAAATCCAGCACAATCCCAGCCTGAACTAGATTTTTCTCTCCTTTTATCCTTCAGTCATATCCTACTGTTTATGACCCTATTGGGGGTTTTCTTGGCAGAGTTACTGGTGTGGTTTCTATTTCCTTCTCCAGTTAATTTTACAGATAAGACAGATAAGATAAGGCAAATAGAGTTAAGTGACATGCTCAAGGATACTACTAGTAAGTGTCTGAGGCAAGATTTGAACTTAGGAGGATGAATCTTCCTGACTCTAGCCCAGCACTCTATTGAGTGCATCACCTAACTGATCAGAATTCCTTCTACTCCTTATACTATAAGTAATCATCCAGCCTTCCCTTGATAATCTCCAGGGGAAAAGAACCTACTACTCCTTAAAGCAGTCCATTATGCATTTAAATGGCATTGATGAAATACATATATTTTTTTAGATCATGCCTAAATTTTCCTCTTTATAGCTTCTACCCATTGCTGCTAGTTCTTTTCTGTAGAGGCAGGAATGCAGAGTCTAATACCCATTTCATGGATAGCTCTTCAAATATTAGAAGACAGCTATGATTCTGTGATTGTGTCCTTGATCTTATGCTCTGGAAGGCTAGAATGCGATCCATGCAAAATACTGACTGCTACTTGAAGAGGGAAGCAAGAAAACAAGCATTTATAAAATATGTACTATGTGTCAAACGCTTAACAAATGACCTCATTTGAACCTGTGTGCCCATTAAGTGTTTGAGGTATTAAACTCTTAAGAATAGCACTCCATCCACTAAGACATCAAGCTGCCTCTCTTTTCTCCCATGGATACCTCATTGCCATTTGTTACAGTCACTGGTGACCCTATCTTCCTCCTCAAAATGAAAGGGAAAGGAGTTATTAACTAGGGAATATAATTTATTTCAATTCCTCTCAATGAATATGAAATATGAGAACTGATTATTAATTCTAAGAATACAAAAATTTCAAAGGTCTCACAGCTGGTTGGTTGCAAAATCTAGACTAGAATTCAGATCTTCTGATCATCAGTTTGATACTTGATCATACCAGCTTTGTTGTTGTTTCATTGCAATTGCTGGGTTCAGCAAAGTATTCCTTTCAAATGGGAGATTCTTCATCGAGAATCCATGAATTAAAAATAGATTATAACTATTTTGATATAATGGGTTTCCTTTATAATCCTATGAATTTTATTTTATGCATTTAAAAAATATGGTTCTGAGAAAAGGTCCTTTGGTTTTATCAGCCTGCCAAAGGGTTCCATGACATACAAAAAAAGTTGAGAACCCCTGATCTAGAAATATACATGGCAGCTCTCCCTGCCCTAAACAGTCTATACACATTTGAAGTTTAACTTTTGACTGTCCATTCTCTGATCTTCCCCTCAAAAAAAGAACAAAGCTTTTTATGAGGAAGAACATGAAGAAGTTGAAGTAAATTCCAGATCTCCTACTTTGGTACAACAGATATATCTCCCCACTCTTTAATGATTATATTAATAAAATTTAGTGAGTTAAATATTAACATACCAATTTAAAACAAGGCTTGTAAATTTTCAGTAAATGTGTATGTGTATGCATACATATGTGCATATATGTAAATGTATATATACAGATGTATCACAGTATTTCACTATAATTGGTTTTTTTTGTAATCCTATATATTTTATTTTATTTTACACATTTATAAATATAATTCTGAGAAAAGACCTATAGATTTCACTAAACTCACTAAGGGAGTCTTTTATGTAAAGGAATGTTGCAAATGAACATATGTGCAATTTACTGATTATATAAATTCCACCCATTGGTGATTGATTTTGTTTTTTTAAGTAAGAATACTTGTCCTTTTTACCTGTTGCAGAAGATGGTGGAGTCATTGATCCTGGGCTGTCATCTTCTGGTTCTGAGACAGTGACTGTTGGCACTGTTTCATGACTTGATTTCAGACATGTATCCTGCTTCTCTGGAGTCTTCTCTTGGCTAGAAGTCTCTGCAACTGGTTCAGTCTCAGTCAGTGTAATTTTGACTGGTGCTGTAACCAGAGAGACACAGTGCTGATCCTCAGACAAATCATTTTTATAGGATGCAAATGTTGATTCTTCCAATAAATGTTCTTTGGCCCCCTGTACCTCTATAGCAGCCTGTACTCCAGGCTTAGAAGTACATTTTGACTTTACTGATGTTTCCACACATTCATTCTTAAAATCTGAGTCCTTGCTTTCCTGGCCTGATTCCCATTGTTCCTGGTATTTTATTTCCTCTGGCCTACTTATGTCAATGTATTTGTAAGTTTCTGCTTTCATCTGGTCTAGGGGATCTGCTAAGGTCTTATTCATGTCTGTACAATCTGCAGGAGTCATCTCTATTCCAGAATCAGAACTAAATAAGCCATGAGACTCCAAGCCAGATGCATCTTGCAAGGAAGGGCCTTGTGCATTCAGCTCCTCAGTGTTCTCTGAATTGGTAGTATGATTGTCTTCCTTTTGAAGAATTCCAGTGAAATATAAAGAATCCTGCTGGGATGAATGGACGTCAGAAATCAACGATGTGTAAAAAGCTCCTTCTTCTTTTGCTGCTGCTGGAGAAGTATAATCTCTAGCATAAGGGTCATCTCCAACACCTACAAATCAAAATAACAGTTAATTATAGCTGAGCAAATGGTTTAATTCTTTTTTGCTTCTTTGTGTGCTATGAAAATCACAGATATTCTTTTTCTGGGGAATCTCAAAAACTGTTCCAAACATGACATTATTTGTGCTTTTGGTCACTTCTGCAAAGAATGTGATAAATATTCTTCTGATTATAGGAAACAATTAAATTTTTGTTGATTTGAACTAAATTGAATTAAACTCAATTGATTGGAACAGAGGCACACAACGATTTCATTTCTAACTCATAGCAAGACAACTAAATAATATTCCTTGTTATGCAAAGCTCTGTTTATTCAAAGACTGAGATTGCTCTCTGAGTGAGGGGAAGGCTAAAGGTAGAACCCTAGGGAAAGGTCATACCCCAAGGTGATTTAGCAGAAGAAAGATGTGGTCTCAAAGGAACCAGGTCCTCTACCAAATTCCTAAAAGAGGAAGAAATAGAAAAGACAATGGCTAGTCAATCCTTGCTCTATCTTCACTGCTTATATTTCATTGAATCATCTGGCACAAAATCAGAGAAATTCAAAAGTTGGAAGAAGCCTGCTAATCTATCATTATATGTCACTTACTATGTATACATTCTTTAATATCTCATTTGATTTTCACTTGAAACCTCAAGATAGGAAACAATTCATTAACTATTTTGGCTATATTCTCCTAGAACTACACTGTTCCTTTTCATCTATGACTCAATACAACTGGCTCTACACTTTCCTAAATGAAGTTTTGACTACTCTACTGTGAAGTATTTAATGTACTTGATTCTTGTTCAACTATTGTTAATCTAGAATGTCCCAAAATTCTGCTTTAAGTTACTATAATATGATACTACAATATGATACAAAAGCTGTATCATCATAGAACTGCCTTTTTGAAAATATTTCTTCCCAAACAACAGATAAATTGTCATCCTTTTATAGGGAACATCATCACGTGTATAAATGATATGACAAAATCCCCAACTTTCAGACAAGTTTCTGGAGAATCAGTATCCTGTGCTTTAGAAATGAAGCAAATTTATGCAAGAAAAGGAATAAAATCAATATGAATGTAACTCTGGGAATTGTAGGGCATATGGAAAGTACCATTCCAGAAAATCATTACCCAATAATCCTCAAATTTCTGTGGCTATGATTTTGAGGACTGATTAAATAGACTTCATGATTAGAATTTGTTTTGGAGCAGTATATGTCATTCAAAAGAAACCAAAAAACATAACAGTAGATAGAGTTGAATTATATGTTAAGAAAACAGTAACTTGTTCAGCCATTCTAAATAGCAATTTGGAAATATGCCCAAAGAGAGTTCAGGTAGGCAACAAGTCATTATAATTTTCCAAATGTAAAGAGAGGAGAGAAGGGGATGTAAACCAGAGATGTTGCAAAGGTGAAATTAATAGGCTTTGGTAACAGATAGGATATGGATGGTGAAAGATAATGAGGAGTCAAAGATGACTCCTAGGTTGTAAGCCTGAGGGACTGGAAAAATAATATTTCCCTGTATAGTAACAGGAAAGGTATAATGGAGGATGGAGTGGGGAGGAGTGCTGAGCAAACTTTAGAGAAAAAAATGAGTTCAGTTTTGAACATGTTTAATTTAAGATGACCGGATATCCAGTTTTTGGTGACTGAAAGGCACTTGGAGGAAGAAAAACTTATACCAACAATGAAATAATGAAAAAAGTTAAAATGAAAGAGAATTGTACTTCCAGGCATCAGACAAAAATCAAATTCATTTGAAACTGGTTAAAAAATATATTAATAAAACAGTATTTGAGGCAAGGACAAAAAAAATGAGAAACTGTTTAACTCAATAACTCATTGTTTGATAAATTCAAAACATAAATTATCTAAAATTCCCTATTTGATAAGTACTAATAAAAAAATAGAATGAATCAACAGTAATCTTGAGAGCAAATAACTTACTCTGACTTAGGGTTTCTGACAGAGAAGGTAAGGAAGGCTGAGCACAGTTGAAGATAGACTTTTAATTTCTGAAAAACAAATTCCATTCTTCAAAAATTTATTAGGGAAAATCAACTGAATTGGAGTGTGAAGCTCTCAAGAATAAAATAATAAGGAAACAAGAAGAAATTTTCTAATTTGGAGGAAAGAGAGAAGTTGGCTATAGTTATATAGCTATAGATATATACATATGTATACATATGATCTTGAAATAAGCTGAGGTTGGTAGTAAATTCTAGAAACGATTTAAAAATTGCTGCATTTGTTGGGAGTTTTTTGTTTTGTTTTCTTTTGTTTGTTTGTCATTACAGAGAAATGAATTCCAAAGTATATGCCCATCAATGGAGTAATGATTATAAATTGTGGTACATAAATGTTATGAAACATTACTGTGTTATAAGAAATGAAAAATGTGATGAAAAAGAGAAGCATGGAAATATTTACTCATCTAATGAAAAGTAAAATAAAAGTAAATGGAAAGAACATTTACTACAAATCAATCAAAAGTGAATATTATAAAAATATAAATAAAAAGAATAGCTGTAAAAAAGAGATATGAGCAAATACTATCTAAACACACACACACACAACACTTCATTATAGAAATGAGAGATCTCCAAGCATGCAATATTGCATAAAATTTCAAACATTTTCAATGTATTGACTAATTTTGCTGATTTTCTTCCTTTATTTTTCTTTTAAAATATTGTAATATGAAATGGCATTTTTTGGTACTATAAAAACAAAAGAAAAGAAAAAAATTTTGAAAGGATTGCTATTATTTCTTTAAGCTATGATGGGGACAAGAAGAAAATGAAAGCCAAGAATCAGAATCACTTTTATCATTGAATAAGAAAGCTAAAACAGATGAGGTCATTTTAAATCCAAGGTTCTATCAGAAAGCTGAACTACTCAACTCTTGTTTTGTTTCTTATTTTTCTTCCAAAGAGAATCTTCTTTGGATTCTGAAGGACAATTCATTTACTTATCAGGGAGTGAGAACCCAAAATAAGTCAGAAGACAAGCAAGCAACATTTAACTATTCTTGATGTGTTTAAGCCATCCATAGAACATCCTATATTATTAAAAGAACTGACTAGCATTATTGTTAAGGTTATTGTGATTTTGAAAAGATCTTAGAGAAAGAATTACCGGACGGAGAGAAGAATAAGTGTACCAATTTTCATAAAAAGGGAAGAAGAAATAGTCTTCAAACTATAGACTGGTGAGGTTGAATTCTATGGGTGGAAAATTTCAAAAATATATTAGTTGCACTTACTGCCTTTCAGTATGCCTTTCTGCATACTCAGAAAGAGCAGCAAAAAATTACTAAAAATTTTCCATAACTTCAATATGAACAGATCATACCATACTAATCTCATCTCCTTGACAGTATAACCAGGTTATTTATACCGGGGAAGACTACAGATATGGTGGACTTAAGCTTTTAGGGAAAACATTTCACAAAGTCTATCATTTTATTTTTGGGGATAAGAGCAAAAGATGTAAGTTACATAAGAAATATGTGCTTAACTCTGTGCTATCCAATGTTTTCATAAGTGACTATGGCAAGCTTATCAAATCTCCAGATGACACAAAGCCTGTGAGGATAATTAAACATATTGGATGAGTCTGAATCAAACAAAAAAGAAGATGACAGGTCAAAATGATGGGCCAGTTTGAGCAAGTTGACATTTAATAAGTGTAAAGTTCTACATTTGGATTTTAAAATCATCTTTATAAATACAAGATGGCTAGACAGCAGTTCCTGCAAAAATGATCTGCAAATTCAGTATGAGTCAACAGTGTGCACCAGCAGCCAAAAAACTCCTTCTATCTCCTACTGCATTTATTGAGCAGTGTTCAGGGAAAAAGGTAGGTAAAAGCTCTGCTATATTTTGTCCTGATTAATCTACATCTGGGAATAGCATATTCCCTTTGGGCACCAGATTTCAGGAAAGTCCTAGACAAACTGGAATATATCCAGAAGAGTTTGATCAGGATGGTGAGGAAGCAATGTGGTATCTGAGATTGAAAGACTGAAGATAAGAAATAAAAGATATAAGGGAAAGAGGGTTGATAGCTAACTGCAAGTATTTTTAGGATTATTATGAGAAAGAGGAGATTAGAATTGCTTCACTTAACCCCAGAGGGTTACAAAAAAGTCATGTAAATTTAGAATAGGCACAAGAGAAAATTTCTTAACAATTACAGTTATATTAAAGTGAAATCGATTGGTCATCTTCAAACAGAGGCAGGAGGACTGCTTGTTGGAAACAATATTGAAATGGTATAGCTTCTAGGGAAATATAGCAATGGTTTTGAGGCTCCCTGACCTTAAGGGGCTTCTGTTCTGGCAATCTATCTGATTCCAAAGTCCTCTGGCTTCACACACACACACACACACACACAAAACTTTAGGAATGCTATTATTCTGACAATCTTCCTGATTCTAGAGACCTCTCCTCAATTCATTGCTAATTGATAATCTTGTCAGCAAGAACCAAATTCCGAAGACCACTCCTCCATCCTACCTATGAGCCATAGAATTAGCATATCAATGATAGAAGCTGAATAAATAAATGTTTCTCCTTGCTTCTGTTTCTCTGCTAATTTCTTTTAGAAATTCATGCTTTGTAATGACATTACAATTACAATAAATTTTTCCCCTTGGCTAAGGAGATAGGTTCAAGCCTGAAAATTATTTTGAGACATTTCAGGACACTGGTCTATAATCCCAGACTTTTGGAGACCCCTTCCCAACCTCAACAATATCATCATAGGGCCTTTGATCAAGATTATGTTTGATTAAATGGCCTCTAAAACACCTTCAGACTCTGAGGAGGTTCTGTGAGAACCCTTTTCAGCTGAAGAGCAAGTGAATAAGAACATAGGCCAAGAGTGAAAAGTGATTTTAGAGGCCATCTGGCTCAATTTCTTCATTTACTGATAAGGAAACCCAGTCTCAGGGATGTCAAATAATTTGCCTAAGGAAGCCTCAGAAACAGAATAAAAAGCTAAATTTCTAGACTCTAGAACTCTCTCTACTGCATACTTCCTCCTCCCTACTTCCAATACATGTTTTGATAGAATCAAAATGATGAACAATAGTCATTAGAGCATCTGTCAGGGAAGAGAATTGATACTGTTCAATCAGAAATACACTGAATAAACATACTGGGCTTTGCTGAGTCAATTTCTCCTGGATGGATCTTATCAATCTTGACCCCATTAAACTACCAAATAGCAAAGTTACAGTCTGTCATTAGTTTGATGTGTGTGTGTTTTTTTCTTCTTTGTATGCTTTTCTTCTTTCTTGTATTTAGTGCCTGGCATTACAGTAAGTGTCCCTTTGTCCCAAATAAATCTGGGTCTGGACTGCTTAAGGTGGAAATGATGTGACAATGGACCTGAGGCCCCGGGGACTCCACAGTGCTGTAGTTCCATGGCTGCCAGACCCCAATCTGTTCTGTGATGAGAGGGTTTCCAAGACTAATAGTGGGGGTTGGTGGAAGCAGGGTCTCTGATTCCTGCTCATTGTTTTAAGCAGCAATATCCTGTCACCCTCTTGCTTAAGATTTAGCTAAGTTCAGGAGTAGCTAAAGTGGTTCCTGAAAGCTTCCACTGATGTGTCGGTGTTGGCTCTAAATGGTAGAGGGAGGATTATAGTTAGTACTGAAAGATGCCCTAGTGGAAGATATATATATTGGGTAAGAAATCTTCAAACCAGTGGAAAAAAATAGGAGGGACTGAATGGGACTGATTGGATGAAGTTTTCTCAGTTTGAGACTAAGTCACATGCTCCCTATCCCCAGAGCCAGAAGATCAGGTCTTGGACCTTGGGTTGCAGGGAGTCACTTGATCTCTAAAAGGTCAGACCCTCAGGAAGTTACAGGAAGTGGCATGACTCACTGGAAGCAGACAACATTGATCAAGGATGGTTGCATCCTTTTAGTCAGTCCAATGAAAAAATTTGGATCTTTTGCTTTTTAAATCCCAGACAAGCCAGAAGCTGGTCAGGTTCCACGAGAACAGGGCCGGAGTTGGGATGGCTCCCAGGTGTGTGTCTGGACCTCTCCCCACAGGGACTAAAGAAATGATTTCTATTTGTACCTGAAGTTGTCTCTGATTAGTTAATTTGGAAAGAGGGTCTAGCACCTGTCCCACACATTATCAATCCTGACCCCATTAAACTATGAAGATGGCAAAGTTACAGTCTTATCATTGGTCTGATGTGTTTTTTTTTTATTCTTTGTATATTTTTCTTCTTTTTGTTTAGTGCCTAGCATTAAAGTAAGCACATTTTTAATGAATGACTTGCCTGAATGTATATAGTATTTGCACGAGTCCAGGGCAAATCCCAAATTATAAAATTCTTTTAAATTGTAAGCAGGGAAATAAGAAAAATTTCAGGATTTGGCCTGAAGTGGAGTGTAGGATATAAAGGAATGTGTTGCCTACAATAACACTGGCTCTAGTGTTAGGAAGACTTGAGGTCAAATCAAGTCTAAAATAATTTCCTAGACCATGGGTAAATTATTTAATCTGGGTTTGCCTCAGTTTCCTCATCTGTAAAATAAGGATAATAATAGCACCTACTTCCCAAGGTTGATGTGAGGACAAATGAGATAATATTTATAAATCGCTTGGTACAGCATAGCTGCTATAGAAATGATAGTATTATTATTATTATATTACTCAATATAGCTTCTACTTTATTATTTACTCTGGAATTGTTTAGTAAGGAAATGTCAAGAAGAAAAAAAATCTGAATAAATAGATAAAAAGCTGCATGAATAAAACAGGCACTATCACATCATTTTTTTTTTTCATCACATCATTTTTTAAGATTATCTGTTCCTTTGAATTCCAGGAATACCAAAATAGACAAGAAAAAGCATGGAGTGTCCAGACTTAGAGTCACTGATGAGACTGGAGTTAAAGGTCAAAATCAAAGAACAACATATTTCAGGCTTCCCATCTGATGGATGGCAGGAGATTAAGTAAAGGTCAGTCTATACTGCTTCCCTCTGGAGACTCCTATTCAACTTCTCTGAGAGTCAGTCTCTCATCTCTATCAGGAAATCAGCTGACTCACTGTTCCAAAGCTTTTCTACTATGAATGGGATAATATTCTATGAAATGGAGGAAACAAGGGAGCTGACTAGAGAGACTGATGTGAATGATATACTGAACACAATCTGGAAATCTCTGTATTGTATTAAAAACATTCCACTTAAGTAGTTAAATTGTCTAAGACAATAAATAACTAATGTTTTATGTAATGTTTAAGGTTTGCAAAGTGCTATGTAAATGTTATTTTATTTGGTCCTCACAACAACCCTGGAAAATAGCTGCTATTATTATCTCTATCTTACAGATGAAGAAACTGAGACATAGAGAAGTTAAGTTAGTTGCCCAGCGTGATATAGCTAGTATATGTCTACAACTAAATTTATTAACAGTAAAATATGAGTAATTTTTCTCTCCTGTACATCCTCAAATTTGATTTGCTGGATTAATGAGTTTAGGAGATGGACTTGCAAAGTGAATTTGAAGAAAAGGTGAGTCAGCAATTTTTTCCCTCTCTTAAGCAGCACCAAAGCATGAATAGCTTATAGGGTTTTCACTTCCATGGACAATTTGTTAGTGGAAAAACCTATTTTGACAGACACATCATTCTTGAAGTTTATCTCATAGCTCTTAGTTCAAGGTCAACTAATGGGGCTCAATACTGAGAAAAATAAATAAATTCATCACTAGTTTCAAAGTGCTAGAAAGATAATGCAAAAAAAAGGTTCTGGTGAATTCTTAGTGTGGAATTTTAAAAAATATAGTGATTATATGATGATTTTATAGATCAATTTTCTTTAATAACGAAAAAAATCAGCTATTATGCACCTATTACCATTATTGGTTGGAGTTTCTGCCCTGATCGCAAATTTGAGAGTGGTCCATTTATAAAAACAAAAGAACAATAAAGTCAAACAGAACCAGAGACTGTTAGAGTGAGAAAGGGCATTTGAAATCATGCAATTAGTGCCTTCAAAAGTGAGAGGAATTTAGGGGTTAAGGAGATAAGATAAAGCTTCCATGAGTACAAAAAGATTGAAAGAATATATTTGGTTTTAAGTCAGAGGTTCTATTTTTGCCAGAATTACAGCAGATTATATTTCATAGGATCTGATAGACTGATAGATGTATGTGTACATATGTGCATATATATGTGTGTGTATGTATAGCAGAGGGAAGGAAAATGACTTCATTTTGATATTGAATTATGTTAGCTAACATTTTATTTTTACATAGAACATTTCTACATATTTGTACTCTGACATATCAGAATTGGATTCTCCAAGGCTATATAATACACTGCAAACTTCAATAGGTTCACCCAGGCTTGCCAAGTCTTCTAATATAGATCAAGCAACATATTATATCTAGTATCAGGATCAGCCTAACTAAAAAAAAAAAATCACTACTAGAGTGACCACTAAGTGATAATTCTTTGGCTGTGACAATCCACAAAACATAATGTAAAAACAACAAAAGATCCTTCTAGCTAATAGGATACCCATCTACTTCTGCCTTGATAGAGGCAAAATTAAGACAGTGCGAATGCTAAGAATTTCCTACTTCAGGAACCATCCATAAGCATTAATTGAACTATTGTTCTAAAAGTGGGGTCTTTGTCCAGTCACCAATGTGTGGTCATCCTATTTGAGTAACTAAATTACATGAACCATAACATTCTTACTCTAAAGGAAACCAGAAAATAAAACAACAACAACAACAAAAATGCAGCTAAATGGATAAATGCTTCACTGATGATTCCCCTTGGAGAAGCAAATATAAGTTAGCAAAGTTAGTTTTTTAATGTATCCCAAGACAACAAGAAACATCATCTCATCTTTATTGTCTTGCATTGCAGTTATCACAATTACAATGAAGATAATTGCAACTTATGCACTAATTGTTGAAAAGGATGACAAGAAGGAGGTATTCTATAAAGAACTTGGTAAAAATGCTGCAAA
>JAJPUD010029650.1:0-13752 GCA_023553655.1 Myrmecobius fasciatus
CTTCCTTCCTTCCTTCCTTCCTTCCTTCCTTCCTTCCTTCCTTCCTTTCTTCCTTCCTTTCTTCCTTCCTTTTTCTTCCTTCTTTCCTTCTTCCTTTTTTCCTTCCTTCTTTCTAGATAAAAAAAGTATTCTATAAATGAAGGATAACAAAACATTAACCATCTTGTTTTAGAATGCAATTTTTACTCTTATCTAACAAGTAGTCTGTGCAGAATTCCTAGCTATTGTACTAATTATTTTAAATCTTCATTTTTTTTGCAACTTTGTTGATGTATATGTTTATGTATATGTACATATATGTTTTGACCAGAAATCCTGAGAATTTTCCCCTCTCAGACTGATTTTATTTTATTTCATTGACTAAGTAAAAGAGGCCTTTCTTTGCCTCATTTTTACCTAGCCTAATCACTTACTGGGTTTTGCCTCAGATAGAAATCTGGGAATGACCCTAGTTAAAAAAGGGCGAGGTCTCCCATTTCATCCAGGGCCATTTTTAGTCTTCCTGATCTATATCTAATCACCAGACCTAGAGGGCTCTAGAGGAGAAAGTGAGGCTGGTGATTTTGCACAACCCTGCCTTTCTTAAAATCCTATTCACTTAGAAGTCACGGCATCAATTCTCTGATGTCAGGGTGCTCTTTGAGAAGGAAGGACAAACCATAACAACAATACACAAATACCTGATTTCCTTAGGGTATAGATTTCCTTAGGGTAGAGAACTCCCAGGGTGAGAATTCCCTTCATTAGCAGATCTAACCAGCTATGTTCATTACTGGATATATAATGCCTAGAGAATTACTATGGTAAATATAGGATAAGTGACATATAGGATTATGCAGCTCATACATATCAGAGGCTGCATTTGAACCCACAACTTCCTGACTAATCCTATCTGCAAGACTACACGGTTGCTTGAGTTTTAATTTTGGTTCTTTATAGCTTTTTTTTTTCCTTTTTTTTGCCGACTAAAATCTATAATTAGAATAATTCTGTCATTTATATACAAAGATGACACCACTAACCTACTATATGTGCTCTAGTTACTTTTCTAGTATTGATGATAGATTTGCATTGATCCATCCACCTTAATCCCTGTAGGATATGTTTGCAAAGTAGCTAGAATTAATGGTACAGTTTGTGGTTAATACAACTGAAAAGAACTAATAGACACATGTAAGACCTAAAACCCAAAGCCTTAATTTCATTAGCTCCTGCACTCAACCAGCTGAGCTAATCCAGCAAAGACTGACCTGTATTAAACTACACAGTTAAGACCTTATTGTGATATATTTTTACCATGTTTAACATATATTGGATTACTTGTCATCTAGGAGAGGAGGTATGGGGGGGAATTGGAGGACAAGGTTTTGCAAGGGTTAATGTTGAAAAATTATACATGTGTTATAATAATGCTTTAATAAAAAATTAAAAAAAAAAAAACCTTGTTGTTACCCAATCCAGAAATTAGCTTCAGAAATAACAGAATGATGATAATAATACTATTCCACTGAAAGAAAGCATTTCTTAATGTTTATACTGTTTTGCTTCTATAAATTTAAATACACTCTTAAGAAGCAATATCATTTAGGACAGATCACTGACCTTTGAGTGAAGACTTGGATTCAAATGCTGCTCCTAATACATACAAGTTGAATTTTCTTGTTCAGTAGTGTTCAACTCTTTTTGATTCCAGAAAGGGTTTTCTTGGCAAAGATACTGGAGTGATTTGCCATTTCCTTCTCCAGCTTATTTTACAGATGAGGAAACTGAGGCAGACAGAGTTAAGTGACTTGCCCAGAGTCTAACAGCTAGTGCCTGAGGCCAGATTTGAACTCAGGATGATGAGTCTTCCTAATAGCAGGCCTGGAACTTCAACCACTCTGCAATCTAGCTTCCCTACATGTTGTATATTCATGAACAAGCCAGTTAACCTCTCAGTGACATTTTTGTGTGTGTCTATATTTGGATCTCTTATTTCATTGGCATTAGGGAATTTCTCTTGAAGAAAGCCCCTGCAACTTATTGCTTTAGAGAGAATGATGAAGAAAAGCATTCTTTTTTAAAGTATTCTTTTCAACTGATAGCACACTGATGGATTTTTCCATGATCATAGTTTACCATTTTTTCCACAAAAATAAAAGAAGTATGTTTTATTTGCAGATATATGGAACCAGCATTGATCCTTGTATTTGATCCAGCATTAGCCCTTGTATTTGAGCTAAATTCTATTATATTTTGTTATTGTCCTTATTTACACTATTATCATCATTATGTATGTTGTTTTTTGGGTGTGTTTTTTTCACTGTATCACTTTGTAAGTCTTTTCTAGATTTCTCTAAACTCATCATATTTCCTATTCCTTACAACACAATACTATGTCATTATATAATTTGTTTAGCAATTCCCCTATTTCTATCTAAGTTTGACACTACTGTTGCTCTGGAGTATGAATCTATTAGTAGGATCATTATTATCAAATGCTATGAATATTTAATAACTTTCCTCATATAATTCCAAGTTGTTTTCCAGAAGAGTTGGACCAGTTCACAACTCTAACAAGAGTGTGCCTCTTGTCTCAGGAATGCTTCAGCACTGAGTATGACTAACTTTGACCATCTTTGCCATTTTGATGGATGTTAGATGATACCTGAGAATTATTTAGGCAATGACCAAAAGTTGCTTTGATTTGCCTTTCTTTTATTACTAAGGAAGTTGGAGCATTTTTTTCATATGTTGTTCTTGGTTGGATTACTTTTGAAAACCATATTATTTGAGTATTCATCTATTGAAGATTCCTCTTTTTAAAAAAATTAGCTTTATCGTGTTGTAGATTATAGTCTCTTCTTAGAAAACTTCCTACTGAAAGCATATTTTTTAATAATTGTTTTTCAGTTACATCAGATTCCCCCATTTGGGGTCTTTTTGGTAACGATAATGGAATGGTTTGCTTATTTCCTTCTCCAGCTCATTTTACAGAGGAGGAAACTGAGGCAAACAGGGTAAAGTGTGACTTGCCCAGGATTACACAGCTGGTGTCTGAAGACTCATTTGAAATCAGAAAGATGAGTTTTCCTGACTCCAGACCCAGCACTCTCTCCACTGTGTCTGTTGTTTTTCATTGAATTTTAGGTATTTTTAGTTTAGTCATTTTAAAAGCATTTGAATGTTGATCTTAAAGCTCAAGTGGCACAGGGCACAATTGTTATGGACAAACACAAAAGAGTTGGGAAAAGAATTTTTTTTTCAGGTAGGAAATGGAAGAAGGCCAGATGTTCATGGAGTTTGGCTTGCTATTTACTGCTCTCACATGCTAGAGCCCAGAAGAGGAACATTACTGGAAAAACAGGTCATATTTCTTTAGGTCATTTTGAAACTTAGACACCTGAAATCAGGCTCACATTTATAAATGTTTTGGAGTGTTACAGGCAGAAGATAGCTGAACAGTCATCATATCATGGGTATCTAGGTATCTCAGAAATAAGACTTGAATCATAAAGTTAAAAAATTGGAGAAGATATCAAAGGTCTCTTGGTCTAATTCCTACTAGAAGTATGACTGTCCAGCACAATATCCATCCAATGATGATCCAGCCTATCCACCAAGGAAACTCAATCCATTTGGGATTGGTTTAGGGGGTCAGTTTCCTCCCTCAACCCAACCATTCTAGATCAGCTTCCTTCCTCCTAATACATCCCAATCTTTTTGGGATCAGTTTGGGGAATAAGCTCCCTATCTATCAAGGCAATCTAATTAACTTAGAATCAGTTTCAGGGATCAGTTTTTTCCCTACCTAATCCATTTTGGATCAGTTTGGGTAATCCACGAAGACAACCCAATCAATTTGGGGGAAATCACCTACCTCCCTATCAAAACAATCCATTTAGGATCAGTTTGGAGATCAGTTCCTTACCTATGAAGGCAACCCAATCCATTTGGGGAAGTTCTTCATATATAGTCAAAAAATAGTGAGTGGGAAGACATTAACTATCTATTTTTCTTTTCTGTGGATTATTATTTTTAAATAATAATAGCTTATTATATAATTATTTATATTATATTGTCATATAATATAATAAATAAAATTTCAAAATACAAGCAAAGATAGTTTTCAACATTCACCCTTGCAAAACCCTAGTTTTCAACATTCACCCTTGCAAAACCCTGTGTTCCTCCCTCCCTCCCAACCTCCTACCTCCCCTAGCCATCAAATAATCCAATACAGATTAAACATATTTCCACATTTATCATGTTGCATAAAAAAATCAGATCAAAAAGGAAAAAAAATGAAAAAAAAAACAAACAAGCAAGCAAATAGCAACAACAAAGGTGAAAATATTATGTTATGATCCACATTCAGTCCCAATACTCCTTTCTCTGTAGATGGCTCCATCACAAGCCATTATATTAGCAGAATGATCAACTTTATAGTTTCAGTGCCAGAGCCTTCCTAATACTCAAAGTTTACTCCATCATGACGAACTCTGACAACATCCATTATTTATGTTTAATTACTTTTAATGGTTTATACCAAGGGATTCTTAATCAATTTTTTTGGTGTGTTGTGAACCCTTCTGGCAGTTTGAAGCCTCCGGTCCCCCTTTCAGAATCATGTTTTCAAATGCATAAAATAAAGCACATAGGATTACAAAAGAAACCAATTATATTAAAATGCAATTATCAAAATATGCCCTTAAAAAATCAATTCACTTACCTAAATTTACAATACCCTTGCGCTTTGTACTATTGTCCATAATAGGGACTTTTAGACAATCACCAACCTGAGGATCATTTTTCTGAACTATAAAAATGGAGGTTTTAGACTATAATTTCTACAGCCACTTATAATTCTAAATTATAGAAGTCTATGAACCATATGTATATGCATATTTCTGTATATATAATTGTATGTGTTTATATATATAACATGTATATCATAATCTTAAAGTTTCTGAAATACTTTTTTGTGTATATAGTGATAGATATCTGTCTATATGCTTCACTTTCTTTATATGCATATATTTATTGTATGCATACGGTAGATAGGTGTCTCAGTGAATAGAGTGTTGGGTCTATAGTCAGGAGGACTTGAATTCAAATTTGACTTCAGAAACTTACTATTGACTGTAGGCAAGTTATTTAACCTTGTTCACCTTAATCCACTGAAGAAGGAAATGGCAAACAACTGCAGTGTCTTTGCCAAGAAAATCCCATGGACAATATGGCAAGCTATGGTGCATGGGGTCAGGAAGAGTCAGACACAACTGAACAACTAAACAATAATAACATATGTATATTCATGGCAACAACAAGATTATATGATGATCAATTCTGATGGACTCTTTCCAACAATGAGATGATTCAGACTAGTTCCAATGATCTTGTGATGAAGAGAGCCATCTACACCCAGAGAAAGGCCTATGGGAACTGAGTATGGACCACAAGGTAGCATTTTCACTCTTTTTTTGTTGTTTGCTTGCATCTTGTTTTTTCTCATTTTTTTTTTCCTTTTGGAGCTGATTTTTCTTGTGCAGCAAGATAATTGTATGAATAGGTATACATATATATTGATTAAAAAAAAAAACCAAAGGGATGAAAATTAAAAAAAAACCAAAACTATACATATAAAAAACCCAAAATAAAAAACCCAATATGTATATTTGTATATATATACACACATACATATATTTTTGTGTATATATATATACATATATATACACACATACATACACATACACATATTCCATAGAAGTCTGTGTCTATTTTGTATGAAATAAACTAAGAATTTGATCCAAGTGTGTTCAGAGGAACAATGAAGTAGATGAAGAATGCCTGTTGTCCATACTCTAGTGTGTAAATGGACAAATGACCACTAGAGCTTCTCCATCAGTACATATTTATAGGACAGACAATAGAGAAAAGGAACAAGGTCTAAAATTGAACAGTGGACGTAAAAGAGGCTGCAACACTTTGGGCTAAGAAAATGACCCCTAGCTTTTCCCTGAAACAAAAGTCTGTCTTCTTAAGGCTGTCACTCTTCTGGGAATGGCAGAATATAAATGTGATTTATTGAATAGTAAGAGTCTCTATAGAATTGAAGATAGGGCATAGCTAGGTGATGCAGTGGATAGAGTCCTGGTCCCTGGAGCTGGAGAGGACCTGAGTTCAAATTTGACCTCAATCATTTGAGATTTTGTATCTATGTGGGCAAGACTATGGGATTATAGTTGTTGACTGAACAACAATTATATTTGTGTGTGTGTGTGTGTGTGTGAGCCCTTTGCAAACCTTAAAGTGCTATATAAATATTAGCTATGATAAAATGTAGGATAAGATAAAGTGCTAGGTGATTTTATAACTGGTGGACAATGAATTTCTTCCACTGCTGTTTTCCACACAATTTCAAGAAAATTGAATAAAGTATCCAACATGTTGGGTGAAGATTTGTATGAAGGTGGCTAATCAGAATCATGGAAAAAGCACTGGATTTGAGAATCTGGAAGACCTGAGTAAGAAGAAAATTAAATTTCCCCTACATTAGGGACACATTTTTCCTTCTACTACTTCAGGCCTTGGAAAGAAAAGAAACATAAAAAAACAATTTTTATGAAGAATTTATCCTTACTTTTTTATAATATCTTTTAATTTTTCCAAATACATGCAAAGATACTTATAACATTCACCTTTGAAAAACCTTGTGCTCCAAATTTTTCTCCCTGTCTTTTCCCCCAAGACAGCAAGCAATCCATTACAGGATAAACATGTGCAATTCTTCTAAAAATATTTCTATATTTATCATACTGTACAAGAAAAATAAGATCAAAAGGGAAAGAAAAAACAAACAGGAGAAAGAAAAAAAATAACCAAATATCACCACCACCACAAAAAAAGTGAAAATACTATGCTTTGATCTACATTTAGCCTCCATAGTTATTTCTGGATGCAGATGGCTCTTTCCATCACAAGTCTATTGGAACTGGCCTGAATTATCTCATTGTTAAAAAGAGCCAAGTCCATCACAGTTGATAATCACATAATCTTCTTGCTGCTGTGTACAATGTTCTTTTGGCTCTCCTTGCTTCACTTAGTATCAATTTATGTTGTCTTTCTAGTCTTTTCTGAAATCAGCCTGCTGATCATTTCTTATAGAACAATAATATTCCATTACATTCATAAAATACCATAACTTATTCATTCATTCCCCAACTGATGGGTATCCACTCAGTTTCCAGTTTCCTGTCCCTATAAAAAAAAAGTTGCTATAAACATTTTTCACATTTTTTAAGACTTAAGTTAAATTTTAAAAAAATTATTAAAGCTGTTTATTTTCAAAACATATGCATAATGTTCAACATTCACCTTTGTAAAACTTTGTGTTTCAAGTTTTTTTCCTTTCCTTCCCCCACCCCCTCCCCTAGATGGCAAGTAATCCAATATGTTAAACATGTGCAATTCTTCTATACATATTTCTACAATTATGGTACATGACAAAAATCAGATCAAAAAGGGAAAAAAAATAAGAAAGAAAACAAAATGCAAACAAACAACAATAAAAAAGGTGAAAATCCTATGTTTGATCCCATAGTCTTCTCTCTGGATTTATACATAAATTCAAAACATTTATCATAATAAATTGATTTTTAAATTCAGCATAAAATCAAATTGAAATAAATATACCTTTGTTAAACCTAACTGATATTAGTCAGGTAAGTGACACTGAGATGCTAATCATTAGAGATGGCCCCTCACACCCTTCAGGGATATCCATAGAACCTCAGGTGAGATATGCAGGCAGCCTACCCTTGGAAAGTCTCTAGTGTACATGTAGATTGGGAGAGGAAGTCCAGAAGTTCAAAGATTATACTGGTAAAGATGACCTACTGACTAATTGAAGCCATCCATCCCTTTTTCCTGTGTCCTTGATCTTTCCTCAGGCAGAATGCTGCTATAATTATTACCAACCTTCTCTTTCCAATTCTCCTTCCAACTGGCTCCTTCTCTATTGCCAACATACATTCCCAGGTCTCTCCCATATTTTAAAAACCTCAAATGTTCCTCCCATTTCCTGGAGGTATCATCTTCCAGTTTACCCTCCTTTCACAGAAAACCTCCTTTAAAGAGTGATCTATACTCTTTTTTCTTCACTTCTTCTCATTCACTTCTTAATCCCTTGCAAATAGACTTTTGACTTTCTCTTTCAGCTGAAACTCCTCTTGAAAAAATGAACATTAATTTCTTAATCCAGCTCTGACGGCCTTTTCTCAATCCTCATCCTTCTTTAATCCTCTTCCTAATACTTTTTCCTCTGTGATTTTCATGGCACTGGTTTCTCTTGATTCTGTATATAAACTTCTTGGTTTTCTTACTTTTTTGCTCCTTCTCAATTTCCTTTATCCTTTCATTATCCAAATTTCACTGCCCAGCTATGGGGACATCCCACCTCTGTCATGGGGCCTCTTCTCTCATTTTACACTTTGTTGGTAATTTCATTAGCTTCCATTCCAGGACCCATTTATCATCTCATGCAGATCACTTTGAATCTACAAATAGCTCTAGTTTCTTTCCTGAGCTCCCAGCTGATAACCAATTACCTTTTTTGGACATTTAGAATTTCAAGCTTAATAGATATCTCAAAGGCAAGGTAACCAAAATAGAATACATTATCTTTTCCCCAAACTCATCTCCATTCTGAGTTTCCCTGTTTCTAGCAAGGGCAACATGTGCATAATACAGGAAAGTACTCCTTGGGGAAAACATTGGTTTTCAGGGGTTAATTTGTGTTCATTAGTATCCATCTCTAGCCTATATAGATATAGATATACATGTTTACCTTCTTCAAGTGTTTTATTTCATGCATTTGGCTAATGTACTCAATGCTTCAAGAATATAATAAATAATTGACGTTAATTTTAGTTCCCACTAAATGGAAGACTCGTCTTCTATGAGGTCAAATTTGGCTAGCTGTATGACAATGGACAAGTCACTAATCCTTTTTGCCTCAGTTTCCTCCCCTGTAAGATAAGCTAGAGAAGGGAACAGCAAACCACCCCAGTGTCTTTGCCAAGAAAAGCCCAAATGGAATCATGAAAAGTCAGACCCCACTGAACCACAAATGGAATTTCTTTCACTTTGAATGATAGAGTCAGGGTCTGCTTTTTAATTTAATTTAATTTTTAATTTTTAATTTTTTAATCACAATGGAGGAAATGGCAAGAGAGGAGAAGTGATGGTCAAAATAGCAGCCAAGGTATTTGGGGAGAACATTTGCCCAAGTTTCTTTCCCCAAAGAAGTACAAGTTGCTTACACTATTTTGTCTTAATCTAGATATGTTGTAAGAGAAAAAAAGTAACTCTCACTGCTTATGAATGCTGGTAGTAGTTGTTACATTATTCACATTTACTGAGATACAAAACAAGGCTCCAAAGAGGAACACCTGTGGAGTGCAGAATCATAGCAGGAAGTCAAGACACAGATGGGATTGGTCAAACCAAATGCCCAGGAAGCTCCAAAAATAAATGGATCTCCAGCTTCCAGTTAAGAATAGGAGAGGAAAAAACATATAGGAATTGCAAAGAGTAAGTGGATTCTAAACTTCAGAATCATCTTCTGTGGGACAGGTAGTTTAAAAAAAGCTCTTGTCACACATTAATTTCTAAAGTGATTAATTTTTTCTTTTTTTATTAAAGCTTTTTATTTGCAAAACATATGCATAGGTAATTTTTCAACACTGACCCTTGCAAAGCTTTCTGTTACAAAATTTTCCCTCCTACTCACCATCCTCCCCCACCATGGCAGGAAGTCTAATACATGTTAATTATGTTAAAATTAAATTAATCTTTTCAGTTCAGATTTGGGGACTTGGGGTTTAACTGGGTTTGTTATTTCATCACTATTTTTTTTTTTGACTTAAAAACAATTTTTTTTTTTGCAGTAGTCATTTCCAGGTTCCAACTGTTCTTTAATAATTCAAATATTTTCCAAGGTTTTTTTTGAACAATAGAAATTGGCATTCTCCAGGAGGGCAGAGGCTATAGTTTGATTTTTCATCTTTGTATTCCCCATTTCTATCATGGCACATTGCAATCATATCACTACTTCACAGATCTGTGATCTCATCAATGCTAGTATTCCTTCCCTCAATGCACATAGCAGCCCATCTATTCCTTTTCATCCTGTGTGATTCTTGGCCATTTAGTTTTTTTCTGTTTGATCATTCTCTTTTAGAGTAGTCATGGATCTTGTTAAGGAAACCCTATAATATTTTGGATTTGGTGTAATATGCAGTGCAAGACAACACAAAAACAACAGCATTGGGAGAACCTTGCTCTGTAGTGGAAATCTCACTACATTTTCTTTTGTTATTCTACATTTTATGTCGATAGAGATCCTCAGAATGGTTATTTCTGTGTTTCTGTTGAGCAAGGGGTCTTGTATGATTTTAAACTCTGAAGATAAGACTTTAAGGCTATATTTTATTTTACTAAATAAAATGTTTTTGTTTTTTGTTGTTGGATTTTTGTTTGTTTTTTGTAATCAATAGTTGCATAAACTAAAATCTCATTCGTTATTATACCTTTCAGGCACAGTGTAAAAATGTGATTTGTTTTGGAAAATCATGTGTGGAAAGCTGGCTTGATTGCTTTTCATATCTTTATATTGTGGACATATGTTTAAGGTATATGTTTAAATTTATTTTCATAAAGATTTTATGAAGATGAAAGAGGGGGCTTATGAATCAGAGGTTATCAAAATTCTCTTAAATGCCCCTTTGGGATTAAAAATGGCAGCATGGCATCATGAATAAAGAACAAGCTTTTCCTTCCCTCTTTTTCTTCCTTCCTTCCTTCCTTCCTTCCTTCCTTCACTCCTTCCTTCCTTTCTTTCTTTTAATTTATTTTAAAAGTTATTCATGTTTTTCACTTAAAAATGTTTGAGTTCCAAATTCTCTACCTCCTTCTTGCCTCTCCCCTATGAACTGAGAAGGCAAGAGATATGCTATAAATTATACATATGAAGTTATGCAAAACATAGTTCCACATTAGTTTTGTTGCAGGAAAGAAAAAAAAACACAAAACAATAAAAAGAAGAAACAAGATGAAAAGGCCTGCTTCAATCTGCAGAGAGCTCATAAATTCTTTCTCTAGAAATGAATAGTATTTTTCATCATGAGTCCTTTGGAAATGTTTTAGATCATTATATATATATATATATCAAGGTAGCCAAATAATTCACAGTTGATCATCATACAGTATTGCTATTCCTGTGTACAGTGTTTTTCTGGTTCTGCTCATTTTCACTTTGTACCAGTTCATATAAGTTTTTCCAGGTTTTCCTGAAACTATCTGAGAGTAGGCTTCAAAGTCAGGAGAAAGGACTTTGTGACCTTGACTAAACTGCTTTAACCTTCAATACCTTAGGCAGTTCTCTAAGACTTTAAGTTGAAGATTAGATGTGAATCTGTTCTGGGAGCTCCCTACAATGAAGAAATCATAGGTCTAGTCCATTTATACATAGTTATAATTGTTCATAATCTTTCCATTCCTTTGGTTTCTTCCATTTCCAAAGAAATATTATAAAAATCAAATCTTAATGGTTTCAAAATTCAACAATACAAAACAAAACGTCTTCATCATCATGGATTTCTTCAATCTAATCTGGCTGATGTTCTCAAGTAGACCTTAAAAAGTCATTTTCTTCTTCACAGAACATCAGGAATGAAAAGGTGTAGTCTAAGTTTTACTTCTGAAAATAGATGGTTATAAAAAGTCATACAAAGCGTTCCAGTTTCTAGTTTTATTTGTGAATATTCTAGGTATGATGTGGTCCTATTGGGTCTTATATCAAAATTCCTATAGGCTAATTTTTACCTTTATTATTTTTGCTATGTTATGAGGTAATACCACTCATAATCTTTTATCCTCTTCCATTATGTTCACAAATGAGTTTTTATTCCATGCTGGCAATGCCTTTGGCTGCCATAACTCCTCACTCAGTGTAGACATTAAATGTTTGCTGGCTAAAGCATTTTCAAGCTCTTTTGGCCTCTTTATTGTGGCAACAACTTTATGTTGGTCATATTTTTGGGAGTAATTATCAAATTTAATGTCTTTGCTTTCCCTATTTCTCATTTTTCAATATCAAAGGCTTATTTTAAAGTTTTATTTGGTATTTAAAGCTGAAGAAAAAAGTAGCATTCCCATATACTTAGTAGCAAAGAATGAGGATGTAGATAAAACTAAGACTATTATGTACAGCTTGTTTTTCTTTTAATAATAATGAATTTAACATAGAACTTTCAAACATCTCCTGGTGCTTATCTGTAAGTCATTCTGCCTTTCCTTCTGTATTCTTCTTTGTATTTTTAAAATTTGCTTCAATGACTATCATTTTCTTTCTTTTGTTTTTCTCTACTCTCTCCTTTTCTTCCTATCTCTGCAACTGGAAAAAAAAAGAGTCATTTCAACAAATGTATGTAATTAAGTAAAACAAATTCTTACAGTGGCTAGCTGCAAAAAATATTTTATATGATATCCTTTTTAAGGAATAAATATTATGCTTTCAGAGAGGCATCATATGGTACACCATGGAACCTATCACTCCTCCATCAGAAGGCTGGTGTCATGTATCATCATTGGTTCTGTGGAATTGTGGTTGGTCATCAGATTGATCAGAACTCTTATGCCTTTCTAAATCATTTTTCTTATCAACCTCATGAGAGAAGTAATGAACAAAATATGTTGAATAAGATGCACATTTTGTGCCATAGACAATGTGGGAATTAATTTATTTTTGCTTGACTAAACATATTTGTTACAAAGCTTCCTTCTATCTTCCTTCCTTCTTTTTTTTATTGTTGTTTTCTTTTTCCTAGTGTTTATGGGGAAGTGGGATGGAGAGAAAATAAATATTAATTGAAAAAATTAATAAAAAGAAAAAAAGGTTTTTTCTCAAGTCTCATTTGAATAGGTCAAATTAAAGCTGTCAGTTGTTGTCTTCTTGTCTTTATCCTTTTATCTATTGTTTATTTTGACTTTTGCTCCAGCCAGTCTGTAGACAGATTGTACACAGACAGATGAATCTGATGTGACTCCTATTTCTTGTATGCTAAAATATAGTCAGTTTCATTTCGTGTGATATTCAATGCTCACCATATTCAACATTTCTTCTGGAAGAAACTATAAATTTATACACCTCAGGGTTTTGTATTGGGACCTTTCCTCCTCACTATGTACTCTCTCTCTATCTCTGTTTCTCTGTTTCTGTCTCTCTCTGACTCTGTCTCTCTCTCTCTGTCTCTATTTCTTTCTGTTTCTCTGCCTCTGTCTCTGTCTCTGTTTCTCCCTGTCTCTCTGTGTCTGTCTCTCTCTGTTTGTCTGTCTGTTTCTCTGTTTCTCCCTGTCTCCGCCTCTATCTTTCTCTGTTTCTGTCTTTCTCTCTCTGTCTCTTTGTCTCTTTGTCCCTCTGTCTTTGTCTCTATCTTTCTCTCTGTTTCTCCCTGTCTCTCTGTGTCTGTCTCTCTCTGTTTGTCTGTTTCTCTGTTTCTCCCTGTCTCTGCCTCTATCTTTCTCTCTGTTTCTGTCTCTGTCTCTGTCTTTGTCTCTCCGTCCCTCTGTCTTTGTCTATCTTTCTCTCTGTTTCTCTGTCTCTGTTTCTCCCTGTCTCTGTCTTTTTGTCTCTCTGTTTCTATCTCTCTATCTCATCTGTCTTTCTGTCCCTCTGTCTCTGTCTCTATCTTTCTGCCTCTCTGTCTCTCT